>PITA01011848.1:0-64775 GCA_004023965.1 Spilogale gracilis | reverse complement strand
TAGGGTAATCTAGGGAGGGAAACGAAACAACAGAGATTTTGAACACAGAAACAAACTTGGAGGGAGGGGGGTGGAGGGATGGGAGAGCCTGGTGGTGGGTACTGGGGACACCTAAAGCGTGGAGCACTGGGTGTGGGGAATGGGGAATGAATCTTGAAACACTGGAAAAAAAAAAATTTTAGTAACAATAAAAAAAAAAGAAAAAAAAAAGAAAATGCAGTATACTTATATGTGTATATAAATTTTTATATGTATTTAAAGGTATACACATACACACACACACACACACACACACACACACACACACGGGGAAATTATTAAGCCATTAAAAAAGGAAATCCTGGGACACCTGAGTGGACCAGTTGGTTAAGTGTCTGACTTTGGTTCACATCTTTATCTCAAGGTCCTGGGACTGAGATCTACATTGGGTTCCCTGTTAAGTGAGGAGTCTTCTTGTCACTTTCCCTCTGTCCCTCCTCATACTTGTGCTCACTCTCTCTTAAATAAATAAAATCTTTAACAAAAAAAGAAAGAGAAGAAAGAAATCCTGACATTTTTGACAACATGAATAAATCTTTAAGCTGTTATAAAAGTAAAATAAGCCAGACAGAGGAAAATATGTACTGTGTGATCTCACTTATATGTGGAATTTAAGATGTTGAACTCACAGAACCAGACTAGAATAGTAGCTGCCAGGGGGTAGGGGGTGGGGAAAATGGGGATATGTGGTCAAAGGATACAAAACTTTCAGTTATAAGATGAATAAATTCTGGTAATTTAATGTACAGCATGGTGAATTCAGTTAATAATACTCTATTCTGTACTTGAAATTGGCAAAGAAAGGTAGATCTTAAATGTTCTCCCCACACCCCCCAAAATGGTATCCATGTGAGGTAATGGATGTGTTAATTAGTTTGACAGTGCCAATCATTTCACAATGTATACACATATCTTAAATATATACAAATTTTATATAACATTACACCTTAACAAAGCTGAAGAGAAAAAACTTGCTTATGTTGTCACTTACTAATTTTCAATGGACAAAGTTTCTACTTGGTAATTCTCCTCAATTTTCTTCTATCAGCTTATATGAGATAACTTTATGAGATAACTTATTTTTAAAAACTTCAATTATTTTCAGGGGCATCTGGGTGGCTCAGTGGGTTAAAGCCTCTGCCTTCGGCTCAGGTCATGATCTCAGGGTCCTGGGATCCAGCCCCATATTGGGCTCTCTGCTCTGCAGGGAGCCTGCTTCCCCCTCTCTCTCTGCCTGCCCCTCTGCCTACCTGTGATCTCTCTCTGTGTCAAATAAATAAAATCTTTAAAAAAAAATTCAGTTATTTACAGAATTAAAAAGCCAACTTCCCATTTCTGTCCTCTTTCTGATCTTTCTAGAATTGTAAGAAATTTTTTATTAATTTATTATATTAACAAGGTGAATATTCCAAGTCTGACTCCATACTTAACCATTAAAAGGCATGAAACACAGTGACTATACCATGTAATAAGTTATATTTCATCTATGACTTTTATAATCCATATTTATGATAAACATGGGAATGTGTGGGAAAATAAGCTTGCCAAAAATAGGAATATATTTAGTCTTAATGCTTAATAGTAGTTGAAGTAGTCGCCAGTGCATTACTGTGGGGTTGATCATCCAACCCCTCTCACATTTGGAAAACTGATCCCTTTTCCCCATCCATATGTCTGCAGGAGTAGCTATATTAATGCTTAACCCTTGCATTGACTGGGTATTGGGAGCTGGTCTGGATCTTAGCATATTACCCAAGCTAAGCGAGTGAGACCCTAAATTGGGGTTTTGCAACTGGGACTTAGAATATGATCATACTATACACTCCAAGTGCCAATTTCCTTCTCAATTTATTGTTACCCATCTCAAGTCTACGTATAAATGGATTTTCTCATGTCTCTTCCCATATTGTCCATACGGCCATTATGTCACAGTCCTCACTGTGCTCTATCACAATATTTCTAGCTTCTCCATAAGAAAATTTTACATCACTGCTGGGGATCACCCCTTATCTTCCAGATGCAGTCACCTCAATAATATACTGCTATCTATGCTAATAAAAGTTGGTACTTGTACCAACAAAAGGGTTACTTGTTCAGGACACATTTCCTGTACTGCCAATTCTTCAATTCCACAGAGTATCATTACATGAAGCTGAGCAGCTGTATCAGTCTTTACAGAAAGATTGAGGTAACTAAAGGAAATTACAACATAAAAGGGAGAAAACGAAACTAAATAATTAGTATAATATCTACTACAGTGTTTTGTAAATTCATGCAGAGAAGATGTTCAGACCATGAACCATGTGGAAGGCGACCATCCAAAAGCATGAATAACCTGATAATGTTACAGATGACTTCTTTTTTGGCCAAACATGTAGCCTATTAGTTAAATGTGTTTAAATCTGTCTTGTTAAATTGAACATTATCAGTAATAATGTGCCTCTGAGTCACACCAAGGAAGGAATACAAATGATAGCAAAGGAAGGTGATGAGTACTTCTTCAGATTTGCAGAAATCCACACTGGGCAAGTTACTGCATATATCTAATGAAATATGGGTCTGGTGGCCTGTGAATCTCTATGAGACCAAGGGATATATGAGGATCTTCCCTGTACCATGTACCCTGTATCCATGATGGTGCCACACTGTCTTATTTCTTCTATAGACAGATATTCTTGAAACTAAATAGCTCTCTATGATGATATATTTGTTGACTATCATCTGTTGTGAAAGTTATCTTTAAAAAAAGCAACCACAAAATTAAAATGTACAAAATACCAGGTTCTGATGGATGTCCCTGATCCCTAACCTAATGCCCTTCACTTCAGGTCTGTCCCTTTCTTTAATGGTCCATATGCCTTTGGGAAAGTATGTCCGTGATGACAGGAAACTATGTTGTTTTAAGATGTATCTGCCTTTTCCCTGCAGCATATTTTTATAGGTCAGAGTTATTCAATCTGAAAAATAGCCACAGGTTCTAAAATTTTCTGTGCCGGTAATAGTCACAGAACTTGTCTTATTATTCTTCCTATTTCCAGGAAGTACACACACACACACATACACACACACACACACACCCCTCCAAAGTATAAATATCAATTGTTTTAAAACCACATAGTATCAACTTATAAGGCACAAGATACTTTTCTGACCAGCTGTAAAGCCAGAAATCTCACAATTAAATATTTAATATCCTTAATCCTTACTGGGAAGATCAGTGTTAATTCCTTTATTTTATCCCTATTTTACACTCAACTTTTGGCCAGGAAATACCTATTCAGATTGTTTTTCTCCTCCCGGTCTCCCTGCCCCACCTCTTCTCCTCTCCCTGCAACACCCCCCCCCCCCGCCCCCGACTTCCTCATTTCTAAGAGAGAAGATGGACATAGTTTCTTTCTTCCACTTACAAAGTTACATTTAAGTGTTAGTGAGAGGTGGTGTTTTCTAGAGGTGGAGAAAGGCAGTCTACATACCTAGAGAAAGTCAATGGAAAAAAGAAAAGAGCCCTGAAGGTATTGCAGAGCCTGGGGCTGCAGTTTCTATGGCTCAGATGAATTCCTGCCCTTCTTAGAACTGGATTGTTCTTTCATTTCATATCTCTCTCAAATGCCTATCTAACCAAGGCTAATTTAAATGTGCTTTATGTCACTTACAAGCAAAAGAAAGCTCACTAGTAAACTAAACTAACAATGACAAAAAACTGTTTCCTTGTCTCAGATCATCTGGTCCTGTTTGAGAAAAGGCAGACATTTACTCCAACTTAATCATTTGCATGAATGTTGCACATGGTTAGCTCAAAATATTAGTAGCATACTTTCTATGCATTTCACTTCCTCCTTTTTACTCACTCTTAATCAAGAGCTAGTTTTCATCCTCTGGTCTACAACAAAGCAGAAGCAAAGCTGAATCTGAGAGGAAAGTTCCCAGATCTGCATTAACAAAGCCAGCTTTCTTTCTTAATAGACTACAGGATTTGGGGGAGGGGTGGAAAAAAGGCAAAGAATACATATAAGATAGAGCAAAGACAGATTAGAGAGAAAATCCATTAGTCTTTGAAGGGGGAAGAAGAAGGAATACCTTTGTCTCAAATGCCAGGAAGCAGAATAGGAGGGGTAACAAGACCAAATGTACTCGAGTCAGCACCATTCCATGCCATTCACTTAAGGAGAAGCCACTGTTTGACAGCTCTGGAAACTTCCTAGCCCTTTAACAGGAGGACAAACATTTGGACATCCTGTGTGGAGGTGGAGCATGAAAAGAGCATTTGCTCTTAACCAATGGGGAACAGAAAAGAACCAACTGGGGATATCTCTATGTGAACCATCAGTAAATGTATAGCACGTAGTATAGATGAAAGTCAGTGTCCAGTCCAAAAGGAAAAACCCAAGATCTCAACCACTTCTCTGTGAAACTAAAACTTTACCCAAGCCAAGGCAGGCCTTAAGGTTTCCTCATGACAGATTGTAACTTGCCAGAAAAAGAAGAGATAGAACCAAATAATAGTTGGTTTAAAACACAAAGCTATAAGTAATAATTGGTTACTTCTTTTTATGTGTCTGTTTTTCCAATTGTCTTCACCACCTACCATTCTGAAGGATCAACTATAATATCAGTTTTTCAGGAGTTAACAGTCATCTGCTACTCCAGTCATTCATCTTGCCTTTCATAGTATTTCTCAAAGTTGCTTTCTTATCCATTTGTCATGCTGAGGATGGTTTATACAAACATATGGCTTTATGAAAGCATTCCAAGTCTGTCTTCACAGTCATACCCCCAAAGCATCAAAACTTCATGGATCTTCCCACTTAAAAAATACAAATGTTCACTTATCTATGACCAATATAATATGGATGGACGGTAAACAGGAGATACGACAGCCAAGAGTGTAGCAAGGCTTGTGTTTCAACATCAGTTCATTAATAGTGAGATTCTTAGAGCTCCAAGCTTTATGCTGGATGACCCCACCCACTTTTCCAAAGAAGGCAACCGAACTCCTTTCTTTACCTCTCTTTTCTTGTCATTTATTTTTCTTTACCACCTTCTCTCTTAACTTGAATCCCTGGAGTGCATTTTTCCATATCAGCAACTCAGAGACCATGTTCTAATCTCATCCCAGATATCTGGGGTAGTGGCAAGAAGAGTAAAAACAGTGGGTTAGTTGGCTTGATTTTTCATATAGGAAAGTAATTGAAAAAATCGAAACAGATGGCATTATTCCATATTCAAATTCAGATTAATCTGTCTGATTCAAATGTCTATGGTCTTCATTACAGCTATGTCTCTTTTCCACTCACATGTATCATGATTTTTAAAAACCAGAAAAAGGAGTAGATTTGCTAGAAACAAAATACTTATTTATCTTCTTTGATTCCTTGTTGATATTCTAAACTAGAAATGCCATACAACAACTTTCTTCTTTGAAATATGTTTATATATTTATCCAATCTTTCTTCTTTTCATCATCTATTCCCTATCTTCCTAAAACTCACCAGAGTATCTATATTTTTCCTTTATATTTCTCAACATCTTTCTCCAAAAATTATTTCTTCTCCTTCCCTACTCTAGACAAGATTATGGAGCTTGGTTAAGAAGAATTGAAAGGGTTTAAGCAAAGGAGATACTATAAACAAACTGCCATTTTAGTGAAATTTTTCTGAATACAATCATCTAAATGGTGACCAAAAGTAAAGCATTAAACATTCCTTTCTACCCTTATCCTAAATGCAATTAATCTCTGAATGTTTAGCTTCATATTCACCAGGGTAGCATTAGATCTTATACGGACAGCTCTTATTCTGACCTGAGAGTCAGAAATGTCCACAGGTATTCATTCTGTTTTCTTGGTCACTGCCAATTAAATTCTTGAACTCCTGTATTATTCTTACTTTCCTCTTTATAAGATTAGTTTTCTATGGTCCAAACTCACACTGTTTGACCTCACTCTTCACTCTTCCCTTGGACATTCCCATTCCCAAGACTCATAAACCCGTATATCTTCATATTCTTCATATTCTTTACAACCTTATTACTTACTAAAATTTGATTGTCCTCAGAGAAAATGGACTCCCTGAATCTACTCAATCATTTTCTTGTGTCTCCAGTGCAAGACTGCAAGATGACATCAGGATTCTCCTTGCTCTCCACTGTCAATTCTGGACAATTGCTCCTCTCCTTTTAAGCCCTACCTTCTACTCCTTCACTTCTCCGCCAAATAACAAAACCATTCCTGTTTCCCTTTACTCATGGATGTGTTTGTCCTTTTCCTCATCCCTAAATTCCATCATTTGAACACATAGCTGATCTAACCCAAATCTTAGCTTCTTAGGTTTCATCCCCTTCTTATTCCTGAGGACCTCTCCTTAGCTCTATTTTAGACAACCACTTCAATGGTCGCTTCTTGAGCTTTGTTTTCATATGCAGCCACTTCACCACTAAAATAATAAATACAACTCCTTTAAAACTATACCTTCTTATACTTCTAGCTTAATTTGTTATACTTAATCTAACAGATCTTGTCCATCATCAAGATCATCAGTCCATGAATTCCTCTAATTTTGTGCATCAACTATTCTTCTCTTCTTTCAGCATTCTCTATTTTTTTTAAGTTTTGAGCTTTTATTTAAATTCTAATTAGTTAACATGTGGTGCAATATTAGTTTCAGGAGTAGAATTTAGTGAATCAACACTTACATACAATACTCAGTGCTCATCACAAGTGCTCTGCTTAATACCCATCACCCATTTATTCCATCCCTCTGCCCACCTCCCCTCCAGCAATCCTCAACTCGTTCTCAATAGTTAAGAGTCTCCTATGGTTTGCCTCCCTTTCTTTTTTTTTCTTTCCCCTATGTTCATCTGTTTTGTTTCTCCTTAAGAGAAGAACACAAGTAGGTAGAATAGCTAGAGAGGGAGGAGAAGCAGGCTCCCTGCTGAGCAAAGAGCTGAGGTGGGGCCTGATCCCAGGACCCTGGGATCATGACCTGAGTCAAAGGCAGAAGCTTAACTGACTGAGGCTCCAAGGAGCCCCATCTGTTTTGTTTTTTAAATTCCACATATGAATTAAATCATATGGTATTTGTCTTTCTCTGACTTATTTTGCTTAGCATAATACACTCTAGTTCCATCCACGTCTTTGCAAATGGTAACATTTCATTCTTTTTATGGCTGAGTAATATTCCATTTATTTTTATATATAAATATAAATATATAAAATATATATTAATTATATAGAAATATATATAAAATATAAAACCCACAATTCTTTTTCCATTCATCAGTCAGAGGACTTTTGGGCTCTGACTGTAATTTGACTATTGTAGATAATGTTGCTGTAAAAATTAGGGTGCATGTAACCCTTTGAATCAGTATTTTTGTATCCTTTGAGTAAATACTTGGTAGTACAATTACTGGGTCACAGGTTCACAGTTCTATTTTTAAGGAACCTCCATATCATTCTCTTTAAGTTAGGAGAATTGTGTTGACCAGACATTTAAAAAAAAAAAAAACAGAGAGAAATTTTAAATGGGGTTTACTTAACTGGGAGATCACAAATAATCTGACAATTGCTTCATTTTCTCCCCACCAAATGTTCAAAACCATATTCATGGGCCTGAACTTAGTTTTCTTTCTCTCTTGCACAATGTACACATTGTACATCTCAGGTCGTGCTCTGGAAGGTACAACTTGCCTTTGCAAGGACTCAATACCTGTAATTATCTCTTTTCACTTTTGCATCACTAAAGTCAGCCTCTTCACTAGATCAATCTTGATTACACATGACCTTCCATCTTTTGCCTTTAAACATCTCATTAACAGCCAATGCTCCTGACTTCCTCTGTCTTGAGACACTGTCTTCTTTTGGCTTGCATGACTACGTAATTGCCTAGTTTCCCTTCTATCTTCTGTGCTGGTATCTTGCCCTACTCTCAGCTGAAAGTATCAGAGAGCCTTATATCTTAGTCCTGAGCCCTCTTCTGTTTTACACAGATTCTTTCTTTGGGTAATCTCATCCTGTTGCATGATTTTAAATACATTGTATATGCTGTGTACACTGAAAACTCCTGACATTTCCATTTGGATGTCAAAGAAGCACCTCAAATTTAAAATCGTGCTTGGCTTTCTCCTTGTGAAGTAAAAAGTTAATTCAGCAAGCTCAAACTGCCCCAATTCTGCACATTCCAAAGGTCTTCAAGCCTTGCTCTTTATTGGCTTCTGGGAGATAACCCCTGAGGCTTTAAAATATTCTGCCTAATAAAGTGCCTTTGTACTCCTGGACCGCTGAGCCACGCTCTATCAGTTTAAACTTAGGGACTTGGGGGTTGGACATTGATTAACTAAGGTCAGCCATGTGGGTATTCCCTGCCTATGTGAATGACTCCCAGTAAAAATCTTAGACACTAAGATTCGGATGAGCTTTCCTGGTTGGCAATACTTCCATACATTTTATTTCACATTGCTGCTGGGAGAATTAAACACTGCCCATGTAACTCCACTGGGAAAGGACAAGATGAAACTTATGCCTGGTTTCTTCTAAACTTCACCCACATAAAGTGACTTTTTCCTTTTTTTAAGCTATATATATTCACTATATATGATCTATTATTTTCCTAACTTTAATCTATATATTTTCACTATAATAACCCTAACTGCGAATGTAATAGCTTTCTGACTTTTGTGAGTCCTTGTAGTGAATCATGGAAACTAAGGGTGGTCTTGGGAACCCACCAACATGCCTCCAAAACTTGTTTCTCCTCCACTTCTTCCATATTAGTAACTGCCATCACATCCACGTGCTCACTCAAGTCAATAATCTAGCACCCATCTTTGAATTGTACTTTTTTCTTATCCCCCTCATTTACTCCATCACCAAGTTCTCATTGTTCCAGCCCCCAAATATATCCTAAATCTATGTGTTTCTCTCTATCTCATTACTTACCATTATAGTCCAAGTCAAAGCCATCATTCACTTGGATTAATGCAATAGCCTCCTAATTTTTCTCTTCAGTTCCATACTTTAAACCCTCTAATCCAGTCCCTATATAGTACAAAAAACAATCACCCACATTTGCATCCCTACAGTAATTTCTTGCACTTATAATAAAACCCAACTGCTTTAGTTTGCCTACATGATCCTTTATGATCTTTGCTGTCTATATCATCTTCCACCATTCTTCTTATTAACACTGCTCAGGCCCTCAGTGCTTCTCCCTACTCATCCAACATTTCAAACTCATTCTCGCCTCAAGTCAGGTATATCTATTTATTGTCTGCCTGAAATAGTCCTCCCCAAGATAATAACTTGGCTTACTATTGAGACATCGGTTCAAATGTTACCTCCCAAGAGGTCTTTTCAAACATATATAACACTGCCTTCTGATACCTCCCCTCTCAGTTGTATATCCCTGTTGTAGTTCCTTCATTGTCCTCATTATGAAATGAAAACTCTTTTATGTTTTGTATAGTGAATTGCTATATGTATCTCCAACTATATTATATGCAACATAAAAGCAGATGTCTTAGCATCTTATTCTCTAACAGACCTTAAAATTGTCCAATATGTATTTGTTGAATGGCAGTTAGAAGAGTCAGAAAGCCATGGAAGTTAAAGAAGAAAATCATAGGAGCAGATATTGGCAATATCTGTTCAAGACTTGAGAAGAGAGAACTTTAATTACAAAATGTAGTACAGTTCCCATTTGTAAGACCATCCTTACATAAGATAAACATGTCAGGTTACTTTTGTCTGATTCCATTTCTATCTAAATCCTCTTCCACTAAGTCCATGCTTTTTGTCTTCACAGATAAACATTTTTGTCCTCATATATAAACCAAGTGATGACTTTTGCCAATGACACTTAAAATTTGCATTATAAATTAATCTGTATTCTGATTATTATTTGCATTCTTTTCCTGGCATATAACAATATTACTTAATCATATTTGAATTTCTACTTTACCCTTGACACTGTTCATGTTCTACTTGTCCAGTTCCCTCAGTTCCTTCTCTGGCCTCTTGTCCCTCTCTACTTTATTCTACCATTTATTAAATGGCAGCATAACAGTTCAGTCCTGGGCCCTCTGTGTCCCTCAATCTAAACTCCTTTTCACACACACACTGCCATTCTTAGGTCAAAGATCTCAGTTAAGCTTCAGTAAAACTCAAACCTGAATCTAACTCACATTAGGGCTCAATAATTTATTGTTGAATTGACTATTGAATAAATTTCAACTTTTATTCTGGTTCCTTCAGCCCTCCTATATGGCCAGTAAGCATTCTACTTAGGCATTTATCATTTTGGCAACTCTATGTAAGCCAAAATAAAGTTTTCGTCCGTCCTCAAAATTGAGCCTATTCTTTTTTTTTTTTTTTGAAGATTTTATTTATCTATTTGAGAGAGAGTGAATGAGTGAGAGAGAGTATGAGAAGGGAGAAGGTTTCAGAGGTAGAAGCAGACTCCCCATGGAGCAGGGAGCCCAATGTGGGACTCAATCCCAGGATGCCAGGATCATGACCTGAGCCGAAGGCAGTGGCTTAACCAACTGAGCCACCCAGGTGCCCCTGAGCCCTTTCTTTATGTTTTTCTATTATTTTTTTAAATATTTTCTTTATTTCTTTGACAGAGAGAAACACAGCGAGAGAGGGAACACAAGCAGGGGGAGTGAGAGAGGGAGAAGCAGGCTTCCAGCTGAGCAGGGAGCCTGATGTGGGGCTCTATCCCAGGACTCTGGGATCATGACCTGAGCCAAAGGCAGATGCTTAACAACTAAGCCACCCAGATATCCCATGTTTTCCTATTATTCTTAATGGTGACATTATTTTTTTTCAGTTTCCAAGGGTTGAAAGTAAAAAGCAATACTTAACTTCTTCCCCTCTGCGTCAATCATGTCCCCAGGAGGAAATAAATTTTACCCCAAATTGTTCAAATTAAGAGTCTAGGCCAGTAACTAGCAACACCAGAGAGTTGTTTGCAGGCCTAGGATCCAAGGCCCAGGGAACAGAAGCTTGATGAGACCTGGAACTGGGTAGGAGGGACCACTTAATAGTAGCTATAATTGTAGAATACAATCATTGCCACAGCACAGATCAAAAATAGGGAGGAAAGAGGAAGAAACATTCTCATCTCTGTCTCCTGCCACCCTCCATCTATTTTAGTTCCTCCATTGGATGAATCCAACTGGAAGAAACATGACAAGCAAACTTGGAACAGGCTCAAGGGTTAGTCTTCTATGACAAAGAACAAGGCAGAGAAGGGACAATGATGGAGTGGGCGGGGAGAAAAATCAGAATTTTTCATGTCTCTGCTTCACCTCCACATATACAGTATTAACATCTCATCAGTTTCTGAGTGTGATTGATTTTCCTTTTTAAATATCCTCTTTAAAAATAAATCAATTCCTTCCTTTGTAATTCTACTGCCAATACTCTTGTATAAGTCCATATCACTACACTTCCAAATTACTACTACAATTCCTCCCCTGAAAATTCCAACCTATTTACCACTACCAGATTAATTCCCTTGAAACATCTCTTTATGCATGTCAGTCGTTCTCTCAAACACTTTTACTGGTTTCCTCTGCCTGAGTCTTCCTAGAATTCACAATCTTACATCAAAATACTCTTCTAGTCTCAGGTCATATGTACCCCAATGTTCACAGCAGCAGTGGCCACAATCACCAAACTGTGGAAAGAGCCAAGATGCCCTTCAATAGATGAATGGATAAAGAAGATATGGTCCATATATACAATGAAATATTATGCTTCCATCAGAAAGGATGAATACCCAACTTTTGTGTCAACATGGATGGGACTGGAGGAGATTTTGCTGAGTGAAATAAGCCAAGCAGAGAAAGTCATTTATCGTATGGTTTAACTCACTTGTGGAGCATAAGGAGTAACATGGAGGACATTAAAAGAAGGAAAGAAAATGTGAACTGGAGTAAATCAGTGAGGGAGATGAAGCATGAGAGACTGTGGACTCTCAGAAACAAGCTGAGGGTTTTGGAAGTGAAGGGGTTGGGGGTTGGGTGAGCCTGGTGGTGGGTATTGAGGGCACATATTGCATGGAGCACTGGGTGTGGTGCATAAACAATGAATCTTGGAACACTGAAGAAATAAAATAAATTAAATTACTTTTTTTAAGATTTTATTTATTTATTTGACAGAGAGAAACACAGCTAGAGAGGGAACACAAACAGAGGGACTGAGAGAGGGAGAAACAGGCTTCCCGCTGAGCCAGAAGCCCAATGTGGGGCTCGATCCCAGGTCTCCAGGATCATGACCTGAGCCGAAGGCAGTCGCTTAACCAACTGAGACACCCAGGTGCCCCAAATTAAATTATTTTTAAAAAGGAACACAAAATAGTGCAGATATTTTGGAAGGTACTTTTTTATTTTCTTCAAAAATTAAACATTTATCATATGGTCTAGTGCTTTTACGTTCTCACAAAAATCTATCTGCAAATATTTGTAGCATCTTTCATTGTAATCACCAAATCTGGAAAAAAATCTAATCAATTTGGGTTTTTAAAAATAGTGAATGAATCAAGAGACAGTGTTATAGCCATGCAATAAAAGGTAACAGACTATTGTTATATGAAACAACATGGGAGAATCTCAACCACATAATACTAAATGAAGGAAGCCAACATTTCTGTACTATATCATTCCTTTGTATGACATTGTGGAAAAGGAAAAAATCACAGTGGTAGAAATGATTGGTGGTGGCAGGAGGCAACAGAGGGGAAGGATGATGACACTTTGCAGTGATAGAAATGTTCTATATATTGATTGTGATGATGGTTACAGGACCTATCACATGTATTAAAGTTTATGAGCTGTACACTCACTGTGTGTAAATTTAACCTTAATAGACCTAATTAAAATTAAACAAACAAAATATTCTTCTAGTCTTAATCCCCACTGATAATATACCTCAATAACCCCAACACATACTAATTAATCACTACATCCCAAGCAATAGTCTAGGTATTGGAAGTCTGCAATACACAAAATTTTAAAACACCTTACTTTCGTGTATCTTTTGCTTAATTGGAAAAAAAGAGATAATAACCAAGCACACAAAAATAAGTAAATTATATAGTATATTAGAAGGCAATAAAGGGAGTCTGTAATTATAGATAGAGTGATCAAGGCAGATCTCATGAAGTAGATAACATCTGAGTAAAGACTTCATGGGAATATTGGCATAAGTCATGCGAATATCTAGAAGTAAGGTATTTGTAACATTAGAAACAGCAATTGCAAAGGCTCTGAAGCTTATGAATGTCTGGCAAGTTCAAGAAATAGCAAAAAAGGTGGTGTGGCTGACATGGGAATGAGTGAAATGGAGACTCAGAGGAAATGAGGTCAGAAAGGTGATGGAATCCAGACTAGGTAGAGCTTTATAGGCCAATATAAAGAATAAATTTCTCCTCCAACCAAACAGGTCACTACCTACCTTTCCCACCTATAGGTAACCATTTCTGCTTTGACAGATTTGCTTAGCAGGTTTCTTTTTGCCTAGAAGGATTTTCCTGTTTCTGTCTATCTAAAGCTTATCATGCCTCCTGCAGAACTTTTCATATTTTTAAAAAAGATTTTATTTATTTAGTTGTGAGAGAGAGAGAGAGAGAGAGAGAGAGAGCACAAACAGGGGGAGAGCAACAGGCAGAGGTAGAAGCAGACTCCCCCTGAGCAGAGAGCCTGATGCGGCATCAATCCCAGGACCCTGGGATCATGACCTGAACTGAAGGCAGATGCTTAACTGATTAAGCCACCCTGGCATCTTGACTTTTCACATTTTATCACATGTTAACACTTGGTATATTTATCTTTTTAAACATCTTCCTAACTTGTTTATGTCTTTGTAATAATACCTCATCTTGTGGATTATGTTATTAATAATATTAATTCATAATGATGATATTGATTACAGTTTTGGTTGGCAAGTAATGCTACCTATCATCCCTCTGCCCTGCCAATGAAAGATGAAATTATCCATATAATTAGAGTTAGTATATAAAAAGTGCATAACATTTAATATATACTCAATAAACAGCAGCATTTATTATTGATTTTCTATAATTGCTTATCCTTACCAGTGTTATATTTGACTTGCAAATGAAGAAGACCAATTTTTTTTTCATTTTCAAAATATGAGTGATTATTTGATCAACTCATGGTGATTTCTCCCTCTTACTCACTAAATATCTGAATCAGTTAAATCTTACATAATCATATGCAGTCTTGGTACATCTCTTATATTCTTAATTTATTCTTATTTTTACAAATTTATCTCTTATCTTCTCAATTATATAGCCAGTCTGCTTGAGGGCAAAATCGAAAGAACTAGGGCACCTAACTCAGCATTTCACACCACAAGTATTATGGAATGGGTGCATCAGAAAGAATGATACTCTTTCTTCAAGCTTAGTGTATATTTACTATAAGGTACCCATCTCTCTTTTAAGCAAGAGTCATCTCAAGGCATCCTGAAAGACAATAAATCAGGCCCTAAGTATCATTGTTTTCATCACCTTTGGATGATATCATTCTTGTATGAGCCACAGCTGGTTTTTTGCCAGGCAGGTCCTTGCCAAAATCAACGGAGCTCCTGGCCTTTGTCTGATGCAGTGTTTTGCCCTGCCTTAAGCTAGCTGACAGGAAGAAGAATAATTACTCACATCTATACTCTATCTTTGATCTTTTGGAGGGTGGGGAAAGCAAGTGCCAAATTCTTTTAGGAAAAAAAATCAGACAAGAATATGCAGTTTCCTAGGGAGCCAGAAAGGAGAATTTTCTCTACCTCAGACCCCTAGCATGACCTTGCTAAAAACATTTCATAGGAATGGTCGGTATACAACTGAGGAAACTAAGGCAGAGAGAAGTCAGAAGCTTGTCAGGTATCATCCAGTGAGGAGGAGGCAGGGCCACTTGCTCTGCCACAGTGCTCCCTATTTTGTGCCCTTTATAGGTCCCTTCAGTGTCCTTGGTCAGAAGGGGAGATGGCATGCAAGCAACACATTATTTGGATTCAAAAAGTTAACTTTTTTAAAAGGGGGAATATTCAATAGGCATTTCATATTACTACCTAAAGTTATAAAAGCTTGCAGTTTATGAGAAAAATAATATTCAGATAATTTTAAATCAACTTCCTCAAATATTTCTTATTAGAAATGAATCACGGTATAGGTTGTTTTAGCTAACTAAGCTGTAGGTTGGAAGGCACTCTAAGATACTGTGTGCATTACTATTATCAGATATGGCATTTTGTATTTAAAATTTAAACAGACCTTAAAATCTCTACCTCATCCATGTGGAATTCAATTATTAAAGGAACTTAGTAGAGAAAACAACTTTCTTTCCAGACACCTTGGATTTTGATGATGTTGCAGGCTAGTAAAATGAGCTAAGAGGTAATTCATATTATTTTACAATTTTTCTCTGTTTGCCCCTTCATTGGCCTTATCATTCTCTAAACACCTGACAAAGAGCAATAACGTAAGAGATGTAGAAAAAGTTGGGGGTATATATTGTGTTTCAGTTCCTAGATGATAATATCACTCCCTTTGTTTTGGAAAAGTGCTCTTACACTCCAATTCAGTAATTCCAGTGAGGGTTTTTATACCACACTCCTACCACCCATGTGAGCTAAGGTAGGTCCATCAGGGTCTTATGACTTCTAAAAATTAGAACTTAAAAAGGTCTTGTCCTTTTTAGTAATAAATCTCTATGTGGCTGATGATCACAGTTTTGGATACATAGGAAAAAGCTGTTTAGGACTAATTTCAACTCAGGGAAACATAGATAAATGAGAGAAACTTTTGAGCCCCATGACAACTATTGCCCTTCCCATCGTTCATGTAAATTAGTTAGTAAATTGTTTCTTGGTTTTTTTTGTTGTTTTGTTTTGTTTTGTTTTGTTTTGTTTCAGTCTAAGTTACAGCTGGGTTTATTCACTTGCAGCCAAAACAATGTAAACTACTACCAAGAAAATGCCTTAAATCATAGTTGCAACTTCCTTGAAGATATGAGTTAAATCTTTATTCTTTTCATTATTCTTACTCAATAAAGTACCAAGCATATAGTCACTCCTTTTTAAAACACGCTTGTTGGTTTTCACTAAAAGGAATGACTTTTGTGAAGGCCACAAGGCAGATTGGTCCATAAGTGGAGGGAGAACAGATACTTTCAATTAGGAGAAAGACAGTGCATCCCTCAATTCATTCTGCACAAGTAAATTTTTAGGCACAGTCCTGCCCTAACTTATAATGCCAGACCTCACTAAATACAACTTACAATCTCAAATCGTAGTCCTGTAAATAAAAATCTCCTAAAGTATAACTATATTAGTTTAAAACTTTTTCTTTCTTTCTGACTAAGACTGGCTAATGTCAAAATGTCTTTACTAATTTGAGCACAGATATTTAGGTCTTATTTAAAGACTTAGGATGTGTGGTAAATAAATATGTCTGTTGTATGACTTCTCAACTGGGAATACAGTCTGATGAACTCATGACTGGAGAATGATCTCACAAGATCAAATCCTGAAGAGGTTAGTAACCACTGGCCAAAATTGTTTACAGAGGCCATTTGTGAAAATGATTTAACTCCAGATCAACATCCTCAGCATCTGACCTTTATGCTTCCCTCATTTGAAAGGCCTGTATCCAGTACTTGGCCTCTTACCTCATCATCAAAGGCATTCTGATTTCCCAAAAGATAAATATTAATAGCCTAGCAAACACACATGCTTTACAGAATGTAGAGCTGAGAGTTAGACATTACTAGTTTATAAAGTTGCTGAGAGTTTCCAGAACTACTTTAAAAGAGAGTCACAACCTCAAAACACTTAAGGACAACAGAGGGGACAAGACAATAACATTTCAGCTACCAAAAACTAAAGTATGAAAGTGTACTGCTGGGAAAAAAGAGGCAGGAGATTATGTTGATGGCTGGAAGAATATGCTGTACAATAAGAGTAGCCATCATTTTTTGAGCAATTGCTGCTTAGCAAGTGCTATATATCAGTAACTTTGCAATATATGTAGAATTTCCCCTATCAAACAAAGTAGAAAGCTGAATGTTGATAGAGTTAAGTCGTTGGCCAAATTTCATGTAATTAGTAAATAACTGAGCTAGGATTTAATCCAGATCTCTGCCCAACTTCTAGTCTTTTTTTTTAATTGATCTTATTCCTTGCCTTGGAGCTGAGGGTTGCACTTCCTTTCCCTGTCCCCCTTGGTTTCATGTTCCATTTTTGATTTATCTAATGCAGTGGCTAGGTACTTCCTACTCATCACACTACTTTAGAATCCAAAATGTTTCTTAAATTCTTACTCTGTCTGTAGAAACTTCTCATCAAAATAGAAAGAAGATGGATTAAAAGAGAAGAATTTAAGATATTGATTTATTCTTTATCTTTACTCCCTCATCCCACCATATCCACAATACATGGTCATATTCATTCCATCTCAAGGATCAGGACATCGTTTTGCCCAGGAGACATTTGGAGCTGGAATAGTTCATTCAGTAGCAATTACAGATCTATCAGCCAGAGCACAATAAGAAACTTGGGACCTCAGATCAATGGTCCTTCAAAGTCAGAAGTCTGTGCTGAAGCTTTTTATCTTGATGAAGTCTCAAAAGTTCATTTTTGCTTTTGTTTCCCTTGCCTTTGGAGACATGTCTTGAAAGGAGATGCTGTGGCCAATGTCAAAGAGGTCACTGCCTATGTTCTCTCTAGGGCTTTAATGGATTTCTGTCTCAAATCTAGGTCTTTCATCATTTTGAGTTTATATTTTGCATATGGTGTAAGAGAATGGTCCAGTTTCATTCTTTTGCATGTGGAAACAGCCAACAAAACTAAGAGGTGACCCACAGACTGGGAGAAGATATTTGCAAAACTGATATTACAGATAAAGGGATGGTATCCAAGATCTATAAAAAACTTATCAAACTCAACACCCAAAAAAGCAAATAATCCAGTCAAAAAATGGGCAGAAGGCATGAATAGACATTTCTTCAAAGAAGACATACAAATAGATAACAGACACATGAAAAAATATTCAACATCACTTGCCATCAGGGTAATATAAAATCAAACCCACAATGAGATACCACATTACATCAGTTAGAATGGCAAAAATTAACAAAGCAGGAAACAACAAATGTTGGCCAGGATGTGGAGAAAGGGGAACTCTCTTAAACTGTTGGTAGGAATGCAAACTGGAATAGCCACTCTGGAAAACAGTATGGAGTTTCCTGAAAATGTTGAAAATAGAGCTACCCTATATCCCAGCAATTTTACTACTATGTATTTACCCCAAAGATACAGATGTACTGAAACGAAGGAGCACATGCACCCCAATGTTCATAGCAGCAATGTCCACAATAGCCAAACTCTGGAAGGAGTAGAGATGCCCTATAAAAAATGAATGTATAAAGATGTGGTACATATATACAATGGAATATTACTCAGACTTTAGGTAGCATGAATACCCACCATTTGCATCAACACAGATGTAACTAGAGGGGGGTATGCTAAATGAAATAAGTCAAGCAGAGAAAGGCAATTAGCATATGGTTTCACTTACACAATTGTGGAACATAAGTAATAGCATGGAGGACCACAGGGGAATGAAGGGAAAGCTGAGGGGGAGAAATCAGAGAGGGAGACAAACTATGAGGGGCTATGGACCACGGGAAATAATCTGAGGGTTTCAGAGGAGAGTGGGTGAGAAGATGGTGTAGTTGGGTGATGAATATTAAGTAGAGTATATGTTATGGTGAGTACTGGGTGTTATATGCAACTAATGAATCACTGAACACTACCTCAAAAACTAATGATATACTATACAGTGGCTAACTGAAAAAAAATTGTTTAAAGGTAAGAAGTCTGGTTCCAACAAAATATAAAGGACTACATTGTAATTAATCTAATTGTTGTCCACCATAACAAATACCCCTCCTGTCTATCACCTCAGTGCCTAAGACAGTACAAATAGAAAGTACCTAACAAATAGGTGGGGGATGAATGAAAGAATTCAAGATTTATCTAAACTTTTCTTGAGCCTGTGCTTCAGAGAGCCAACAGGAAATAATGGCCCATTTCAAAATTTTAACTGAAGACAGTTTATTACCAGACATAGGCATCCAGGAATTTTCAACAGAGGGAAGACACTACAAACTTGCAGGTCTAAGGGTACAAAGAGAAATGATATCACCAGAGCCTAGTGAGAGCTGGAACCAGGAAAGGTACCCATTCATAGCATAGGATGCATCTTACTTACTTTTCCTATCATTCAAACCTGAGCAGAAGCCAGGAAGTGAGGGAGATCAAGTGATGCCATCCATAAGGATCAGGCTTTCAGGGCACAGAGCAGGGAATGACAGACTGCATCTAAGGAAGTTGGAGCTATGGGACCTGGGAGAGCTATTATAGAATGCCCACATACTCATTTATGCTTTCAGGGGAAAATAGGTCCTTATTTTATCACTAATGCATAATAAGTAGATTAGAAGACATTTTCATGAAATAATAAAATTTCAGGCTTTATCTTCTCAGGCTGAGGACTCCTAACTTTTTTTCCTACTAATTGTGCATTTAAAGGCAATAAAAATGGGCCAGAGAGCCTAGGGCCAATGGTGAAGGCACCACGTTTGTGCTCTTTCATTACTCCCCTCTGTAGAAGGCAGCTGCCCTTCTAAGGGAAGAGGGAACAGTGTGGAAAGAGATATGCAGAGAGAAAAGTTTCTAGTTGGAAGGAATGTTTCAAAATATGTAAGCAGTTGACACGTGGTATAAACCCAATGGCACTAAAAATATCCCCCATCAGCCTGCTACATAGCTATCATTCCTTCCCTCTTTATTCCCTCTGCAAGGTCTTCTTAACTAAAATTCAAAAATGTTTAAATAAAATCCATCAAATGACATTTAATTATATTTAATGAAGACATGATCAACTAGCTCATTATGTAGAAAATCAGCAGAAAAGTGGATATGAACAAAGTGGGATTTCGAAAAAGTCTATTTTGAT
The DNA here is from genome assembly GCA_004023965.1 of Spilogale gracilis. Taxonomy (NCBI): domain Eukaryota; kingdom Metazoa; phylum Chordata; class Mammalia; order Carnivora; family Mephitidae; genus Spilogale; species Spilogale gracilis. Next base: position 44,700 of record PITA01011848.1, on the reverse strand, counting down.
AAAGAAGGAGGCATAGGTGAATATTCCCAAGAGAAGATGTCCAGAATAAACATCATGCAGTAAATTGGAAAGGCAAATTTTTCACTTATATAGCAATCTTTATTATCTTATTTTCCTCAGATAATATTTTCCAAATCAAGTCAGACATTTCTGAACTGTAATGGCATGTAAACATTTATTTCACTGACCCTAAGTTAGTTTTTAAGGCTAATACAGTTTTCAGCTTAAGTCCATGTAGCTATACCATGGTCAATGATACTCTTTTATCCATGGAGAAGAACTGGTTATCAGCGCCCTAGTAAAAAAAATCTGCAAATTACAATCTTGAACCAGGAACAGAGTTGGGGGTTCCTACCCAACTGCCAAGTCAGAACAACCTCTAGGCATAGTATGCTTAAGAGCTGTCTGGACTGGAGTGCACCCAGGGCCTGTCCTCTCTCCCACTCTCATCCTAGTTCTTATGCACCTTCTTTGCCCAGTAACACCCACAACTGAGTTCCTACCAAGGTCAATGGTGTTGTTTTTAGATGATTCTTGTCATGACACCTGAAAATTTGTTTATCAAATCTGAAAAATGTTGTCTCTGGAAAGCACATGTGCTCTTCCCTGTGTAAAGATGGTACACTGACAATAAATTCCAATGACTAGACTAAGACAGTGCCAAACTAGAGCAATAAGGTATGGGACAGCAATTTAGAAAATGGGCCTGGTACAAGTAACTCAGAGGGACCACAGTAATTGTCCTGATCCTCCATATTCTTAGGATGCTTTCCCTGACAAGCAGATGTGGGAAAAAGTACAGAGGTTGTAAGACTTCCTCTGACTCACTCTTACATGTGGGCTGACACTAGTGGCAATGATGAGAGAGGTCTCAAACACAGCTGAGCTGCCTCTTGTCCACTCTGTCTGCCCTGCAGAAGAGTCCTCATAGCCAAACTGAACACAACTTAGGTGTGTCTGATAGTAGCTAGGAATGTAGTCACTTCTCTATTTCAAGTCATTCTGCCTTTGTTCATGCAACTTAAGATTTCATTATCTTTTTGTCAAACTGTAAATTCATATTAAGTTTCCTTCCACCCAAACAAATTCTCAAAGTTCAACAAGAATTGCTTTTGGTACAGTTCTTCTTCATCCTGGAGATATATGTATTTGCTGAACACCAAGAGTTGTGTTTGTTTATGGCTTATTTTTTAAGAGAAGTCTTAAGTTCGTAACAAAATTGTGAGGAAGGTACCTTACCCTCACACACACATGACTGTCCTCATTATAAAGGTCTCCCACTAGAGTGGTAATTTGTTACAACAGATGAACCTATATTGACACATCATAATCACCCAGAGTACATAATTTACATTAGGGTTCACTCTTGGTATTGTATATTCCATGGGTTTGAAAAAATGTATAATATCATGTAACCATCATTACGGTATCATATGCAGTATTTTCATGACTCTAAAAATCACCTGTGCTCTGCCTATTCATCCTTCCTAACCCACCCCAACCCCTGGCAATCAGTGATCTTTTTTTTTTTAAGATTTTATTTATTTATTTAACAGAGATACAGCGAGAGAGGGAACACAAACGGGGGGAGTGAGAGAGGGAGAAGCAGGCTTTCTGCTGAGCAGGGAGCCTGATGCAGGGCTCAATCGCTGGTCTCCAGGATAATGACCTGAGCCAAAGGCTGTTGCTTAACCAACTGAGCCACCCAAGCGCCCTGAACCACTGCTCTTTTTACTGTCTTCATAGTTTTGCCTTTTCGAGCGTGTCATTTAGTTGGAATCATACGGTATGCGGCTTTTTAAGATTGGCTTCCATTACTTAATAGTGTTCATTTAAGGTTCCTTCATGTGTTTTGTGGCTTGACAGTTCATTTATTTTTAGTGCTAATTAATATTCCACTATCTAGATGTCCACAGTTTATTTGCCCATTCACCTATTGAAAGACATTTTGGTTGCTTCCAAGTTTGGGTAATTATAAATAAACCTCCCATTGGGGTGCCTGAATGGATCAGTTAGTTAAGTGTCTGCCTTTGGCTTGGGTCATGATCCCAGGGTCCTGGGATCCATCCAGGCATTGAGCTCCTTGCTCAGTGGGGAGTCTGCTTCTCATTCTCCCTCTGCCTGCCACTCTCCCTTGCTTGTGCACTCTCTCTCTCTCTCTCTGTGTCAAATAAATAAAACCTTTTTTGGAAAAAAAAAAAGCTGCTATAAACACCAATGTGCATGTGTTCATGTAGATATAATTTTTTTTTTACTATTTTGGGTAAATACCAAGGAATCTGATTGCTAGATTGTACAGGAAGAGTATGTTTAGCTTTGTAAGAAACTCCCAAACTGTCTTCCAAAGTGGTTGTAGCATTTTGTATTCTTATCATCAATAAATTAGAGTTCCTGTTATACCATATCTTTCCCAGTACTTAGTGTTGTCAGTATTCCAGATTTTGGCCATTCTAATAACTTTATAGTAGTACCTCATTGTTGTTTTAATTTATATCTCCCTGATGACATATGATGTGGAACATCTTTTCATATATTTATTTGGCATCCATACATCTTCTTTAGTGCAGTGTATATTAAGGTCGTTGGCTCATTTTTTGACCAGGTTCTTTGTTTTTATTTTCCATATATTTTTAAAAGTATAGTTAAATAGAAAATATTTGTATGCATTTAACGACATCATGATAAACTTGGTTGTAAGATAATTAAGACATCATATTTCCCTGATATTTATTCATCGTAATTGCTAAAATGTGGAGAGAAGTTACTCATGCTGAAATCTTGGAGTCACTCTCGAGTCTACTCATACCAATCAAACAGCAAATCATATTGATTCTATCATCAAAATACATCCAGAAACTCTCCACTTCTTATGCCATCAATTATTTCCACCTTCATACAAGTCATCACCATCTCTTACTTGGTTTGTGTGGAATAACTTTGGGACTGGTCTCCCTGGCTTCCTATTTTGCCCCCATTGTGTATATTTTCAACACAGCAGCCACAGCAATCCTTTTAAATAAAGATCATGTTATTTCTTTTCCCAAAGCTATTCAATGATTTTCTTCTTCACACAACACTGTCTGGCACACAGCCACTCAAAAATTTATTGATTAAATATTTTTATAGGCTTCCAGGATGACATAAATTTAAGAACCACTGATCTGTGAAAACAAAGGGTCATTTAGTATAAAGAAATTTGGAATTAGACTGTTCATTCTGTTAAAGGATTAAAGGTTGGAAAATACTTGAGTATCATCATACAAAGAAAAAATGTACAGAATACTATTCTTATCAGATCTTCTTTAAAACACAGTTTCTCTGGTTTTGGTTCATACTACTATTTGTCTTACAATAAAGTAATGTAATTAATTTTTTTCTCTCCTTAAAAACATTTTTTTAAAGATTTTATTTATTTCACAGAGAGAAACACAGCCAGAGAGGGAACACAAGCAGGGGGAGTGAGAGAGGGAGAAGCAGGCTTCCCACTGAGCAGAGAGCCAGATGTGGGACTTGATCCCTGGTCTCCGAGATCATGACCTGAGCCGAAGGTAGTCGCTCAACCAACTGAGCCACCCAGGTGCCCCTCCTTAAAAACATTTTTAAACATTGGATAAGGATAAATATATCATTCAGGAAACAGCCAAGGGACTGAGAAAAGATCTGAAAACTTAGAAATCCTAGGAAAGGGAGAGTCCAAAGGTGAATAATGTGGGTCCAAAGGAGAGTTTTGGGTTAAAGTGACAACACTAGAATGTGAAAGTATATTAAATTAAATTATTATATCAATGACAAATATATTGAAGTTGGTAATGTACTGTGGTTATGGAGGATAACCTTCATAGGTTAGTGAGTATAGGAAATACTCACTGAAGTATTTAGGGATAAATCGCCATGATGTCTGCAACCTACTCTCAAATATTATGCAAATGAAACATTTTTTTTGCATTGTGTACAATATTCCATGGCTACAACTAGTAATCAGACACAGACCCAGACAGGTATGATGCTCATGAGGGCCAACAGGAGTCAGAACTATAGGCAGAATGGCTTGGCACATGTATTATGTCCAGTAAACAGAAGGAGACCCAGAAAACTTTTTAAAAATATTTTATTTATTTATGTGACAGAGAGAAACACAGCTAGAGAGGGAACACAAGCAGGAGGAGTGAGAGAGGGAGAATCAGGTTTCCCTCAAAGCAGGGAGCCCAATGTGGGGCTCAATCCCAGGACCTTGGGATCATGACCTGACCCGAAAGCAGATGCTTAACGACTGAGCCACCAAGTGCCCTGAGAACTTTTTAATATCATCTGAGATAGTTACTTTTAACTGACTTTTAGTAGTCATTCCTTTTATTTTTAATTTAAATTCAATTGGCCAATATAGTATACATTATTAATTTCACAAGTAGAATTCAATAATTCATCAGTTGCATATAACACCCAGTGCTCATCACTTCATGTGTCCTCCTAAATGCCTATTGCCCAGTTCCTCCATCCCCCCACCTATCTCCCCTTCAGCAACCCTCTTTACTATAGTTAAGAGTCTCTCATGGTTTGTATTCCTCTCTGATTACTTCCCATCCAGTTTTCGCCCCCTTCTCCTATGATCCTCTGTGCTCTTTCTTATATTCCATATATGAGTGAAACCATATGATAAATGTGTTTCTCTGATTGATTTATTTCACTCAGTACATGCACCCCAATGTTTATAGCAGCAATCTCCACAAAAGCCAAACTATGGAAAGAGCCCAGATGTCTACCGACAGATGAATAAAGATATGGTATATAAATAAATATACACACACACACACACACTGGAGTATTACTCAGCCATCAGAAAAGATGAATACTTACAATTTACATCGATGTGGATGGAACTGGAGGGTATAATACTGAGTGAGTATTCATTATTCCTTTATTTTCTAGTAACTGAAGTGTAAATCTCAGCTGAACACTTGATAGAAGAACCTATTTCCAGTATTCCCTCACATGCCCCAGTGAAGCCAACTAGATTTATTTGAAAAAATGTATTATTTCCAGAAATCCCTAGAAATACTGAGAGCACTGTAGAAGATTCTGAAAACATACCAAAGAGGGTAAGAGCAAGAGCCCATGAAGCATAAATTATTACTATTAATTATTACTATTAATGTAACCCTTTTTTAAATCTCTAGAATGAAGCCTGGAGACATTGATTTTGTACCATAATAATGAAAAATGAAATGGTCAAACACTTTAATATGACAGATATATTTTTCCATATAGAATTATATTTCTAATTGACCCTGATCATTCATTCTCCCCTTTATTTCTTAGGAATAAAGTGTGGATCCCAGTTGAACATTTCATAGAAAAAATATATTTCCAATCTTTCCTTGAAGCCATATTTAGCCATTTAACTAATATTTGGTCAATAAAATGAAGGTGGAAATGTGTGAGACCTCTGAAAGTCTCCTTAATATCTCCATCCATATTGAAGAATATGGATGTGATGGCTAGTGCTCCAGTTGCCTTCTCTGACCATGATGCAACATCCAAAAGCAGCCAGAAAAGCAAGATAGGAGGATCCAGGTTTTTTGGTGACTCTGGTACTCTACCAGTCTTATATTCCCTACATCCAAACTTACAAAGATAAACTACTGAAAGGCACCTGGTGGCTCAGATAGATTAAGCATCTGCCTTCAGTTTATGTCACTGTCTCTGGATCCTGGGATCAAGCCCCAAGTTGGGGTTCACCCTCTCCTTCTGCCTCTCTCCTTCTCAAGCTCAAGCTCTCTCTCTCTCTCTCTCTCTCTCTCTCTCTCTCTCTGTATCTGCCTAAAATGAATAAATAAAATCTTTTTTTAAAAATAAACTACTGAGTATTTAGGATTTTCTGTCATGTGCAACTAAATTTAATCCCAACCAATGAAGAATTATTTACCATTACTAAATATGAGACACTTATTTTACACAGCCACAACATTTTCACTCATTAGGTCTGACTGGTGCTATGATAAGCCATAGAAACCTGACAAAGATTCTGCTTTTGCAAGCAGAGATGGTTCATAGTAGGTAGGGCATTCGTCTAAAACTACTCTGAGGTCAACCAATTCACTGATGTTTGACTTGAGGTTAGTTCATTATCATCATATATTTCAATCCACTGTGGGTTTTTTTGTGGGGGTTTTTTTCACCTTCAATTTCTATGGTAGCATTGAGCACTTCCTCAGAGAATTGTTAACACCCATAGCTTGGCCATGGCTAGGTATTAATAATGACTAGAGTCCATAGCTATTTTCCATCAAATGTCCATGCTGGTATCAGTTGTAAATGCCAAGAAAAGAGTTGCTGTAAATTGTACTGCTTCCTACCAGAGAAAATAGTTTTACATTTCTGGTCCCATTCATGCAGAATCTTGGGAAAATCAAATGTCTTAGAATTGCAGTGCCTGACTAGAGAAGTAGTAGCTATCACTAGAAGAAATAGGATTAGAAGAACCAAACTGGAAATGGCGATATCAACTGAAGTTCTGCAGGAGATTTTCTCTGGTTGCCCTCAGATTCCAGTTATCCCAGAAAGGTTATGTCTGGGTGAACACCCAAATTTTTTTCTATTTAATGGTCCATCCCCTTTCATTCATAAAATAAATAAGGGAAGTCAGAGAGCCTACACCATTACTTATGAACCACCCCTGATCCAAATGTCATTGGTGAGTATGTTAATTCAATATTTGAATTAGGTTAAAATACTGTTTAAATCCTACTTATCAGAGTATGATGTGGTATAAAGGAATTTAAATATCCTTGTGTTAACACAGCAGAAAATAAACTTCTAATATTGCCAAGCAAATTACTACTGGGAATTAAAATATGTTGTTCTTAGGACACCCGAGTGGCTCAGTTGGCTAAGTGTCTCCCTTTGGCTCAGGTCATGATCCCAGAATCCTGGGATTGAGCCCGACACTTGGGTCCCTGCTCAGTGGGGTGTCTGCTTCTCCTCCCTCTTTCCCAGCTTATGCTTTTTCACTCTCACTCTCTCTCAAATAAATAAAATCTTCTTTTAAAAATAAATAAAACATATTGTTCTTGGAAAAAATATCTTCAGTTATGAATTAACGGTGAAGAAGAGATCTTCCTGAATAGAAATCACATTAAGCACAGTACATGCCACTGCCAACAATTTCCTTTCTCTTCCGGTATTCCCTAGTTAGGTCTCATGTAGGAATGTTGATGGCCAAATTGGAAAATAAATATAAGGTTACTGGAATGGGTCACCACCCACTCATCCCCATATCTCTGTTTCTTCAATTTCCCTAACAGAGCCCCTAACTTCCCCTGGAATCTAGGTCTGCTCTGTATTTTTATTTTGGTAGTATGTGTGACCCTAGACCTTTCCATCTGCATAGCTGTTTGGCCAATATTCTGCACATTTTGAGCTCTACTCACTCAAGAGGGTTTTCATCTGCAAAGAAATAAAAAATAACCTAGTAATACACTCAGGAAGAGGGAAATTCACCTTAAGAAATTTATTTGATTTTCTGTGTCAAACTCAAAATGTTAGCACAACTATACAATTCAAGTATGGTTCTTCTAAATCCTTCAAGTTAGGGGGCACCTGGGTGGCTCAGTCATTCAGTGTCTGCCTTCAGCTCAGGTCATGATCCCAGAGTCCTGGGATTGAGCCCCACATCGGGCTCCCTGCTCTGTGGGGAGCCTGCTTCTTCCTCTCTCACTCCCCCCACTTGTGTTCCTTTCTAGCTGTGTTTCTCATAGTTTGATTTGAGAAATCAAAAGCAAATAAATATCATTAGGAATATTATGATAGTAACTATGCATATTAACTGCAACACCAAACAATATAATTGGATCTAAGAGAAGAACACATGTATCTTGTGTTACAAAACCTGTTCTCCTTGAAAAGGAATGTTTCACCTAAAAAGCTCAAAAGGATTATCTCAGTTAAACCCCATTAACCATGCTTTATTGTAATTTTCCTTATATTTGGTCCTTGATTATTTTGTATGAATTTTGCTTGGCTTCCATTTTTCTTGGCTGAAAAAAAAAAAGACTTTTCATCTAATCACTGAGATATTCCAAACTGTTACACATGTTATTTGTGAAAGGCTTTAATATTAAACAATTCAAATACAAGAGCTGTTAATCTGATACCTTTATTTCATTGTAATCTTTCTGAGTTCTGTATTTATAGTCATTGTTTCTGATTCCTTCTCTGGTTTAAGAGTATTTTCACAAGGAATTTTTTTTTTGAGATATGAAGCATGGGGACAAATTTTTCAATGCATGCATGTTTGAACACTATTCTGCTTTCACTTGATTGATAATTGTACTGATTAAATAGAATTTTGGATTCAAAATCATTCCTTGTCATAACTTTGTTGGAATCTTATAGTCTTCAAGTATCCAAAGGATATCTCCACAGCCTGAAAAGATGTCAAATGGTGGTTTGACTCCACTTATTTTGTAAGGAGATTGTTTGTGTTGTTGCTATTTGTTGCTTATGGAGATTTTAGGATTTTTCTTCATCCTTGTGTTCTAAAATTGCATGTTATTCCAAATATATTGATTTTCGGGATTGATCTCCTGGAGCTCAACATTCTCTCTTATTTTCTTTTTGCTAAATGTTCTTGATATTTTCTTAACTTTTTCTTATGGCCTTCCTGTTAAATATTTCCTTAAGTAATAATATTTTTTAATTTCTCTGTAAAATTCTTTCTAGTAACCATCACATTCCTACTATTTGACCTAGAAATTACACTTCTCTTACCCCTACCCTGAGCAACACAATCAATTAATCTAAGTACAATACTTACCATGTCACTCATACTAATTTCCCTCCTAGCTGCAAGCCTAGCCTATAAATGAACTGAAAAGGGGCTAGAGTGAACCGAATATGATAATCACTTTAACCAAAACCAAATGATTTTGACTCATTAGATTGTAACTCATATTACAATTATCAAATGCCCATAGTATATGCTAACATCTTCTTAGCCTTCATCGTAACACTTATAGGACTATTAGTGTATCGATCCCACCTAATATCTTCCCTACTTTGCTTAGAAGGTATAATGAGAATTTTCTAAATCTCCAAGTGCTGGTTCCTTTTTCAATTCGTATCTCTCCTTTCAAATTTTACTATAAAACAGTAAGGAAGACTTTGCTTAGAAACATCCCCTGCCAAATACTCCTTTCATCATTCACAAATTCTATCTTCTACAAAACAGTAGAATATAATTCAGCCAACTTATCTGCCACTTCATAACAAGGATCACCTTTCCTCTAGCTTCCAATAACCTGGTCCTCTTTTCTTCATGAAACTTCATCAGAATGACCTTTAAAATCCAGTATTTCTAGGGGCACCTGAGTGACAGAGTCAGTTAAGCGTACAACTTTTGGTTTCAGTTCAGGTTATGATCTCAGGATCATGAAATCAAGCCCCATACCCAGCTCCACACTCAGCGCAGAGTCTGCCTGAATTTCTCTATCCTTCTCCCTCTGCCTCTCCCAGATACACTCTCTCTCTTTCTAAAGTAAATAAATAAATCTTAAAAATAAAAAAAATAAATATAATAAAATAAGATCCAGTATTTCTACAAATAATCCCTTTATAGTAATTTCAGATTTTTCTGACACTTGGCTCAAAACTCTTCTTGCCATAATACTTCACCAAGTTCCAAGGCCACATCCACTTTTTTAGGTATCTATTACAGCAGCACTCCATACCTATTGCCGAAATCTGTCTTAGTTAACTGGGGCTGCCATTACAAAATACCATAGCCTGGGTAGCTTAAACAACAGAAATTTATTTTCTCACAATTCTGGAGGTTGAAGTCCAAGATGAAAGCGCCAGCTAATTCCATTCCTGATGAGAGCTCTCCTCCTGGCTTGTAGACAGTCACTTTTCCACTTTGTCCTCACTTGATGAAAAGAAACAAAAAGAGAGAGAGCGGGTGCTATGGTGCCTCTTCTTATAAAGGCATTAATCCCATTAAATCAGGGCCCTACCCTTATGAACTCATTTAACCTTAATTGATTCATTATTCCAAATATAGTCACAAGGCAGGTTAGAGCTTCAACACATGAACTTGGGGAGAAGAAGGACACAAATATTCAGTTCTTAGTGACATGCATGTTCAGGTCTTTCAAATAGGACCCCAAATCAGTGTTTTCTCTTTATTCATTTCATGTATTGATCTACTTATGGTCTGCAGTCAGTTCTTACAAAAGAGAGTAAGTTAAATTCCACAATCAAGGAGAGATCAGAATAGGAAAAATAACTATAGGAAAAGACAATTTTCTTTTTCTTTTTTTTAAGGTATTTATTTGCCAGAGAAACACAAAGCTGGAGAGGGAACACAAGCAGGGGGAGTGAGAGAGGGAAAATCAGGCTTCCCACTTCACAGGGAGCCCGATTCGGGACTTGATCCCAGGACTCCAGGATCATGACCCAAGTCAAAGGCAGATGCCCAATGGCTGAGCCAACCAGGCACCCCTAATTTTCTTTTTTTTTAAGAGAAGTTGAAACAGTATGTCATGAGGGCTCAGTAGAGTGAAAAATCATTAGAGAGGATTAGGAAAAAGCTTCCTAGAAAATCATGCTTGAGCAAGCCTTGAGATATCAGGAGGGAGAATTTCAGGATTTTTTTTTTAAGATTTTATTTATTTGACAGAGAGAAACACAGCCAGAGAGGGAACACAAGCAAGGGGAGTGAGAGAGGGAGAAGCAGGCTTCCCACCGAGCAGGGAGCCCAATGTGGGACTCGATCCCAGGTCTCCGGGATCATGCCCTGAGCCGAAGGCAGTCGCTTAACCAACTGAGCCACCCAGGTGCCCTGAATTTCAGGATTTAGATGGGCAGCTTATAGTCAAAGGGAACTTCATAAGGAAAGGCTCAAAATGAAGAAAGTGTAGACACAGTTGAGAAACAGCAAGTAATCCAAGATTGCCAGAACACAGGATCATTAGGATAGGAGTAGCCAACAAGGCAAAGAAGTAGGTAAAATATTATGAAAATCTTGAATGCTAGAGTGAGAATTTATAGTTAAGTGAGTCAGCAATGTTAAATTGAAAATTTCTAGAAAAGAACACTGTGACTAGAGCTATTGTTTATATTTTATAAGTTGCCAAAACAGGAGCACTTCAGCAAAGAGCAGAGAAGAGGGTTGTGAATAAAACTGTTGCAGTAGCAATGGCCACAATCGTCAAACTGTGGAAAGAGCCAAGGTGCCCATCAACAGATGAATGGATAAAGAAGATGTGGTACATATATACAATGGAATACTATTCCTCCATCAGAAAGGATGAATATCCAACTTTTGTAGCAATATGGACTGGACTGGAAGAGATTATGCTGAGTGAAATAAGTGAAGTAGAAAAAGTCAAGTATCACATGGTTTCACTTACTTGCAGTGCATAAGGGGTAATATAGAAGACAGTAGGAGAAGGAAAGTAAATGGGAAGTAGGGTAATTCAGGGAGAGAAACGAAACAAGGCAGACTTTGGACACAGAAACAAACTGAGGGACTTGGAGGGAGGTGGGTGGAGGGATGGGAGAGCCTGGTGGTGGGTACTGGGGACGCCTAAAGCATGGAGCACTGGGTGTGGGGAATGGGGAATGAATCCTGGAACACTGGAAAAAAAAATTTTAGTAACAATAAAAAAAAATTTTTTTTAATTTAAAAAAAATTTAAAAAAAAAAGAGAGACCTGGGTTGGGGGTGAGGAGAGTGGTACAAAGTAAAAGGAAACACATTCTGTAGGGATTCACAAGATATGGTATAGCGGAATCTAGAAGAAAATTTAGGAATTTTGCTGATAACCTAGAAAGAATAAAAGACCCACCTTTAAAAATTGGAAGAAGAACATATACAGGGAAAAATGAGGGCACCTGGGTGGCTCTGTTGGTTAAGCATCTGCCTTCAGATTAGGCCACGATCACAGGGTTCTGGGATGGATCCCCCTGTTTACGGGGGAGCCTGCTTCTCTCTCTCCCTCTACTTTTCCCCCTGTTTGTGCTCTCTCGTTCTCTCGTCGAATAAATAAAATATTTTTTTAAAAGGGGGTATATTGAAGTGAGAAGGTAATAGAAATATAAAATTAACAAGAAAAATTCAATTAAATTTAAAATAAAATAATGAAAGACAAGAGAATGGGATGAAAAGGAGATGGGTGTGATGAAGAGGATTTAAGGAAATCTAAAACTGTAAAATAGCAACTGACCCACACTGGAGGCAGTTAAGAGTGTAATTAAAATCTTGAATGACTGAATAGCTGAACATGAGACACTTGCTAAGAATACAGAAGAAAAATGAAAGGAAATTAAAATAATCAAGCAAAATATTAGGTTATTCTACTCAATAAATCCTACAACAAACTGAATTGGATGTTATCTATATGTTAAAAACAATTAAAATGCTAAAACTGTGCTCAAAAGAAAATTTAGAGCATTGCAAGTATTTCTTAAACACAGTAAAAAGAAAATAAACTTTTAGAATAATAGAAGCTAGATAAATAGAAACAACATGAAACATGTTCCTGCAAAAAGCAAGAAAATAAATAAGAATCAAATTTAAAAATTAACAGTAAATTTAAAAACATAGGATAAATATAAGTTCAAGAACTGGTCTCTGAAAAAAATACAATGTGAAATGGCAAGCACAATCCAAAAAGCAGGGGAAAAGGCACAAATATTTAACAATTAGCATAAGAAATAAAATGATGGAAATTATCACTTACTTATGACAATGCTTCAGAAGCTTTATTAGGTGATATACAGTCAATGATACAACCTTATCAGGTAAATATCATTTATATACTATTTTTTCAGATGAGTAAATATGTCATAAAACATTAAGAAAATTGTTTAAGCCAAAAAACAAGCAAATAATAATGACAATACTAAAATTTTGCACCCTCTGTAGCCTGCAATCTCAATCATTATGAATCATTATGAACCTGAAGGAAATTTTTTAAATTATGAGAGATATTATGTGCCCCTCTAGTGAAAAATTAAAGGCTTTAATGAAAAGGATACATTTTTAAGAAAATATAAATCATCAAAATGTATGAAAAATTCAGTAAGAAGAATTCATCTGAATCAATTTTAAAATCTTACTCCAAAATCTCTGAATTCATGTGTTTTTAGAAGTAAATTCTAGAATACCTTCAACTGGTTGATTATATTTATCCTTACTTTTCAGAACAGAGAAGATGATGAAAAACTACTCAATCTGTACAAAGCCAAATAGTTAGCTGATGTCACACACCAAACATGAGTACCATGTAAGAAAAATAAAGTTAAAACTTAACTTATGCATGTCTACACAAAATTTACAAATAAAACATTAGAAATTGAATCTACCAGTGCACCTACCAATGAGACAGCACTAGTAGACCTGGGCAGCTTGTGCTCAACTCATTTTGCCTCAGTGACAATCTTGTGGTAAAAATAGGGCATAGGTCCATCAGAAAGGATGAATACCCAACTTTGTAGCAACATGGACCGGACTGGAAGAAATTATGCTGAGTGAAATAAGCCAAGTAGAGAAAGTTAAGTATCACATGATTTCACTTACTTGTGGTGCATAAGGAGTAATACAGAGGAGAGTGGGAGAAGGAAAGTAAATGGGAAGTAGGGTAAATTGGGGAGGGAGATGAAACATAAGAGACTTTGGACTCAGAAACAAACTGAGGGTCTTGGAGGGGAGGAAGTGGGGGGATGGGAGCCCCTGGTGGTGGGTACTGAGGGCACAAATTGCATGGAGCACTGGATGTGGGGCATAAACAATGAATCTTGGAACACTGAAAACATAAATAAATAAATAAATAAATAAATAAATAGGACATAGGAGGCTCTCCTGGCATGAAATTAAACAAGAATTAAATTTTAAAATCAAGTAATCAAGTGAATTAGAAAACAGAGTAAAAAAGAACAGCAACAAAGCTGCTGCCACAGAGAGAAAGCAAGATGAGGATGACCTAGCTGGGTACTTGCTGCTCTGCTACAACCTGCTGAGCATTGCCAAGGAGATACTACCACCTGGATATCAACCTCAGCAGTCAGATGCCTCCTCAGGGCTAAGGGAATGGTTTCATAAGGGCAAAACAAAGCTATCCTGGGGAGGTACATCTCTGAGCTTGTGACCCAATGTGCTCCCTTGGGAGGGGCCTTCCAACTAGTAATGAGGGGCTCTTCTCATAATACATATATGTGCTCCAAATAAAAACTTCACCATTACTGTGAAACACTTAATGTTAATAAGTTGGATTGGGGAGTGCCTGGGTGGCTCAGTCATTGAGCATCTGCCTTGGGCTCTGGTCATGTTTGCAGAGTTTCCCCGGATCAGGGGGGAGACCGCCTCTCCCTCTCTCAGTCCCCCTGCTTGTGTTCCCTCTCTATCTGTGTTTCTTTCTGTCAAATAAATAAATAAAATCTTTAAAGAAAAGTTGGATTGGTTTCAGGACACCTGGGTGGCTCAGTTGATTCAGTGTCTGCCTTTGGCTCAGGTCAGGATCCCAGGGTCCTGGAATTGAGTGCCATAATGGGCTCCCCGCGCAAGGAGACTGCCTCTGCCTCTGCATCTCCCCCTGCTTGTGCTCGCTCTGTCAAATAAATAAAATCTTTACAAAAAGTTGGATTGGTTTCAAACTCCACTCACACAAGAAATGTTACCATTACATTTGTCATTAAAATAAAAAATAAATTTTAGCTTGAAATGTAATTTCAATTATGGAAATAGTTAAAAATTTAATGGATATAAGTGTGTTTTAGAATTTAATTATATATCTGTAGAATAAAGTTTCCTGTTGATGATAATTTACAAGAATTTAAAGAGACCATTGCCAAACCTTCATCAGGGAATTGTGTGTAACCACTTCAAGCTTAAATCCTTATATATATTTATAAAATATACATATTTATAAAAAAGTTATGTCCATGGGAGTAAGATAAACTTTCTCATTAAAAATTCAGAAAGTATTTATTTGCAGTTGGAAGTTATATTCAAATTCAATGACTAATGTCTTCCCCAATATGTCTTATTTTATTTTTCTTATAATAAAGAAAATATAATTATTATTTTCTTCATAGTCCATATAGGCAATGCTAAACTCCTTCCATTTTACTTCAGACAAACATTGGTGGAATCCCCCTGAAGAGATAGTTCTCAATTAAGTGACTAGGAGGGGACAAAGGCTATGTAGAGAGGTCAGAAAATCACAACTGTCTGTATTTTGAGAAAAATCCCAAAGGATATTCTAAAATGTACTCTGTCCTCAAACTGAGAGAAAAGAGTGCTGTGAAGTTAGAAATATGATAGTGATAACTGCCATCACCATTATATGATTACACCATTATATCATTTTCATTCACCAGATTAAATAATTCATTACAATTTTATATATGATTTACCACTATCTTCTGCCTTAGATTAGCAAGGATTATAAAGGATAACCACATACCATTTGAAATACGATTAAAAAAATTTTGACAACCACCATGTCACACTTCTATTACCTAGAATTCCTAAGAATTCAACTTAAAATAATTATTGGACAAATGCGCAGACATGTATGTTCCAAGTTGTTCAACTATTTTATAACAATGAAAAACTGGAAAAAAAACTTAGAAAAATGGTTAAGTATAATTATACCCATAATTTTAAAATACCATATAGTTATTAAGAGAGTAGATGTGCTTGTTATCTTCTGATATGTAACAAAACATTCCCAAATTTTATGGCTTACGAGAACAATAACATTTATTTTCCTCATAAATCTGCAATTAATGCAGGGTTTGGAAAGGACTACTTCTGTCTGGTCTACTCAAAGTCAGCTAGAGTAGCCGTAAAGTTGGGGACTTTGAATTATCAAGTATCTGGTGACTCACACTCTCTCTTTCTTTGTTTTTTTTTTTTTTTTTTTTTTTTTTTTAAAGATTTTATTTATTTGACAGAGAGAAACACAGCCAGAGAGGGAACACAAGCAGGGGGAGTGAGAGAGGGAGAAGCAGGCCTCCCGCCGAGCAGGGAGCCCGATGTGGGACTCGATCCCGGGTCTCCAGGATCATGACCTGAGCCGAAGGCAGTGGCTTAACCAACTGAGCCACCCAGGCGTCCCTCTCTTTCTCTCTTTGTCTCTCTCCCTCTCTCCTTTTCTCCCTTTCCTTCTCTCCCTCCCTCCCTCTCTCATTATCTATTTGTCTCAATCTCTGCCCCTTTCTCTGTTATTCCACATAGTCTCTACAGCATGAATTTTTCAAAACAACCAGATTTCTTACATGTTAGGCCTCCCAAGGTGGATTTATTTTCCAAGAGGGAAATAGCCAAGTAGAAGCTGCAGTCACCGTTTATAATCTATTCTCAGAATAACCATAGGTTCATTCTGCCATGTTACATTCCTTACATTCAAGTCACTAAGGCAGCCATATTCAAGAGGGAGATCAATTAAACTCCAGCTTTGAATTAGATGGGAGAGGAATATCAACAAATTAAAAAACATGCTTTAAAACATCTATATGATGTACACTCAATGACTTTTTTATGTCTTTATATATTATGAGTACAAATGTTACAAAACCTATATATATGTTAATTGCTATATATATATACACATAAATGTGAAAGTAATTAGTAAACCAAATATAATCTCAAGATTATGCACCAAAGTATTAGCAGTTTCTGTGGCGTGTGTGTGTGTGTGTGTGTGTGTGTGTGTGTGTGTGCGCGCTTATGGGGGGTGGATAAGTCAAATGGTAAATCCATTTATTTTGTTTGTTCTTCAGTCTTTCAGTAATTTTAGCAAACATACACCACTATATGATTTGGAAGCAATACACAAATAATCATTTTTGTGGAGCACTGGGGAGATATTCTTTATCGGAAAAAGATGTTTCATATATGAAGGAGGAGTTTTCACTAACCACTAACTTGCTTAGTAAATCTCTAAAAGGTGGGTTCAGAATTCAACTTCTTCATTTTTCCTGTGGAGCTTCTACTTAATCTTTAACCTGTTAAAAATAAGCCAGCTCTTCTCTGTTTGAAGTTTAAAATGCAATATAAATAGAGACTTCTTTTTTTTAATATTTTATTTATTTGACAGAGATAAACACAGGTAGAAAGGGAACACAAGCATGGGGTGTGAGAAAAGGAGAAGCAGGCTTCCCGCCAAGCAGGGAACCTGATGTGGGGCTTGATCCCAGGACCCTGGGATCATGACCTGAGCCAAAGGCAGATGCTTAATGACTAAACCACCCAGGTGCCCCTAAATAGAGACTTCTTATTCTACCTAGAGAAGAATGAGCAAGACAGTAGTTTAAAGACAGAAATATGTGAAGGACAACAGTTTGTATTTATAAAGTTCATGTCTCCACAGGCAGGCACTTTAAGGTGGAAATCTAGAGGTGAGATTTCTGGAAGCCTGGGGAGAGAATTATTTGAGGGTAAGATCTTTTAACATTATACCACAAAGATTTAAAGGGTCATGATACTACCACAGCTTCTGATATAGCCATCTAAAATCTCACTAAAGTATCAAAGGAAAAGTATGACAGCTAGCAGCTAGTGGTTATTAGTATTTACTATGTAGTAGGTAAGATTCAGAGAGTTGTACATATATTTTATATGTATATCACTTATATTATATATTAATTTTATATGTAGGTTATTTATACCCTCATAGGACTATTATTATTACTCTCACATTATGAATCAAGAAACTGAAGAACAGAGAGATTAAGTAATTTGTCCAACTTCATACAGCTAGTAAGTAACTGAGCCAGTATTCCATCCCTGATATTTTGGTCCCAAGACCATGATATAGCAATATTGCTTCACAGTTGAATATTGAATATTGAAAACCAGGACCAGTGAAGATATTTCCAGATCCAAAGAAAAACTTCCAGATACTATAATTTTTATGGGACTGCACTGAAATTGTTTACTGATCAGACATTTGTTATATCTCTGAAAGTAGGAATGAAAATCCTTTATCACAATCCTCATTAAGGACTTTTAACTGAGGAATAATAGGCAGTTGCTAATTTGCTCTCCAAAAAGGATGATTCCTGTTAACTTCAGTTAACTTTGTTTTGATATTTGGGGTTTGAACATTTAGGCTAGATTGCAGGAAGACAGCTGAATTCTAAAAGTTAAGGGCTGCCATTCATAATCTTCCTTTTTACTCTTTCCCTTAGTTGGCCGTCCTTTCACTAATATTGAAGGAAGAGTTTAATATTATCGGTTTGGCAGGGTACAAGATAACTATGGAAGACTATATATTTCAGCTAACTTAGCCTTCATCAATGACTGCAGCTCATCACTGGGCACTGTTTGGCATGGAAATTGAGCACTTGACACAGTGACTTACTGAAAGTAGACTCACAACATTAATCATCTATCCCTGCATTGGAGCTCTGAAATTGGGCTTCTGGCCAAGGGACAGACACCATCTGCCTGAAGCAAATTCAGTTCAGGGCTCTGAACCACAGAAATAGGAAAAGACACCTGTAGTTGGTACGCCTGCAACCCTTTTCCTCATCACTTCTCATCCTGCTCCTGGGAGGAGTAGCTACATGGCCCATTACCTTCAGCTCTCTGTGAACACCTGTTGCTGGAAAGCAACAATATACAGTTTTGGGGCACCTGGGTGGCTCAGTTGGTAAGGGACTGCCTTCGGCTCAGGTCATGATCCCGGAGACTGGGAATCGAGTCCCGCATCGGGCTCCCTGCTCGGCAGGAGGCCTGCTTCTCCCTCTCTCACTCCCCCTGCTTGTGTTCCCTCTCTGGCTGTGTTTCTCTCTGTCAAATAAATAAAATCTTAAAAAAAAATACACTTTTAATTGGCAGAAGTTCACTCATCTCCACTCACCTAAATCTCTAATGCAAGTGCACCCAAGAAAAAACTAGCAAGGCATAATGGTTGTTGGTTAGGTATTTCTGACTATGGGGAGCAGAGAAGAAATACTCAGTCCTCAAGTTTCTCTGAGTCCAACATTTGCTTTCTTTCCTTGTGAATATAGGAGAGAGCATCGCGGAGGCACATATCTGTTTACTCTACCACTTCTCCAGCTTGAGGGAGAAAAGGTTTTCCTCTCCTCTCCCATATTTCCCCGACCATCATATTTCCTTTCAAAGCAATACTTACTTAGCAGTTTGCTTTTCTACGGAAGTGCTAAAACTCACAGATGTTGTAGATCAAGCATGTTTTTCAGTTATTTCCAGTCAATGATAAGGTGAAAATAGGGAAAGAACATTGGAACAAAATTCTCAATTGCAGGGATTTTCCTGAGAGCCATACATAGAAACAATATTTATATTCAAAGGTAAAACTATTGGCAGAGCCATTATTATCTGTTCCCAGATCACTCAATTTTTTTAAAATTATTATTTCACTTTCAATGGCAATTTCTTCTTATAATTGCTTGTCTAATCTTTCATCCACTCTCAATTTCAGGCCAAGAATTTTGGGCCATGCTAACGGAACAGAGCTATAACAGGAATAATAAAAGTATCGTTTTTTTCTTTGGCTTTCTTTACGGGAAGATTTAAGGAAATGATTAGTTTGTAAGTTTTCTTAGCTTTCCCCCCTACATGACTTGCTGCATATGAGGTAACTGTGATGACAAATATCCTTTTTTACTACTACGGCCTCATTGCAATAAGAGAAAACCCTTTCTTATTTTTCTGAATTGAAAGGAATTTTCTAATTGGCAAAAGGTACAACTGGCTGATTGGCTGTGGCACTGTTGAGTATGCCAAGGCAAGAGGTCAGCCATGTCTCCTAGCAATGCAACCTGAATAACAATATAGTGACTGGCTGAAAAGGCATTTTGGCTAAGGTGCACCATTGACACTCCCAAATAGCCAAAGGGCATGATTTCTATAAAAACATAGCTTAAATTTTACTAACCCCTTCGAAAAACCTTTTGATTTTCTTCATGCTAAATATAGACTTTGGCTTTCCAATCAGAATGTGGAAAAAATTATTTCTTCTTCTGTATATTTATCAATGGAAATTATGAAACTTTTGGAAAGAAACCAAAGGAAAATCATTCTATTAAAATCAACCTTTTTCTATGTTATTTTTAAAAATGACTAATGTCTTTTTGAAATTTCCAAACTAGAGGGTATATATATATTAGAGAAAGGAAATGATGAAAATAATTATTTTAGGAATTCCTCGAGTCAGAAAATTTAAATCATCATAAACAATGAATGACCACTTCAATAGAGAATAAAGAATAAAAGGGTATTCTGGTTTTGGACAGCATATTTTTACCTTAGATGAAAAAATTATACAGGTATTTTTCCGAAACATACAAATAGAGGAGTTCCTACAGCAGTCTACACCATTGCTTTTCTGAAAAATTCATATAAGAGCCTAATAAAAGTGACCTGTCCTTTCTCCATGCACCTGTTGTACACTTTTACTCTATTTTCAACTTATATCCTAACTAGTCTGCTATTCTGTCATTGTTTTGTGTATGTAAATGTAACTTCCACAACAAATTACAAATCCTTTAAGGTCAGAGAATGTATTCTCACAATTTCTAATTACACCTGCACAATAAGCATTATGTTACATACACGTCGTGGTTCATTAACCCATTCTTCCCTCTGATAAAATTCCTTTTTAATACATTTCATATCCAAAGTATCATGATGTGATGTGACGATAAATATGTGGCAAGAAAGTACATTCCCAGAAAGAAGACCCTAGGGATAAAACAGTTCCTATCCATCACTGTTATAATTTAGTAAGTACAAAGAGGTATACGCCCTCTCTTTCACTGATGTCTTTAGCATCTGGTTTAATGTCCTCCTCCGACCTCAGAATTTCCAGTAACCTGGCAGACAGCTGTGTCTACATGACTGACCCATCCAAAGCTTGGGAACTGTTTTTTAACCTCTCATTTTCTATTGTATTTATTATACATTTATAAACTACTTCTACTGCCAGATACAAAATATTATTATCTCACATAATTATCCACTCTGGAAAATTAAGTCTCCCAATTCTCTGACCATGACCTCAAGCCATGTAAGCTCTATCACGTACACTTTCCCAACAAAATTTTTCATTTCTCTGTTTTCTCCCAGTCCTTCCTCCTATCCTCACCTCCTCTCATATATACCATCTCTTCATCCTCTGTCTTGCCAATATTATTGGCCGTATTGGCCCTTTTTTTTTTTTTTGTCACATCTCTCTGGAAAAAAAAAAAAAACTGGACCAATGGAAAAGTCCATCTGCCTCAGCGTTTTTGAGCACTGCTGTTGCAAATCATAGAGAATAGGGGCACCTGGGTGGCTCAGTCGTTGGGCATCTCCCTTTGGCTCAGGTCATGATCCCAAGGTCCTGAGACTGAGTCCCACATTTGACTCCCTGCTCCATGGGAAGCCAGCTTCTCCCTCTGTCACTCCCCCTGCTTGTGTTCCCTCTGTCACTGTGTTTCTCTCTGTCAAATAAATAAATACAATCTTTTTAAAAAGAAAATCATATAGAATAATACTATAGATTTTCATAAAACTAAAAATTCATGTTCTTTGACTTTAGTCAGACCCTCTACAGTGGCCAGAATATGTTTCTCTAGTTTTACCTCTGAATCTCCACAGCAACAATTTATTACAATGTTTTGGGTTTCTACTATTTTGCCTCCCCAGAATAGTATCATCTCTTCATCTGAGAAATTCTCCTTTGAATGGGAGGTGACACCCTTGCACAGATCCCACACACTGTCCTGTGGATGGACCACGGTGGACACCAAGGGCAAGGCTGAGAAGACTTAGTTCCCCACTCACAAGCCATCCTTGATTCATACAGAAAAAAAAGTACAGTCCTGGAGATATTTTTGAACTGGAACTTGGGAAGAAGAGAAGGATAAGACAGAATGGGGAAGAGGAAAAAGGAGAGCCATATTACAATTAAAAACAAATAAACATTAACACCCAGAGTCCCCTTTCCCTGGGCATTAGGATCTAAACATCAATGTTTCTGGAGCTGAGCCAGCGTCTTCTTTATTTCTCACTGAAGTAGAATCAACACACAATGTTATAGCAGTTTTAGGTATACAAGATACTGTTTGAACAATGCTGAATCACCTCACACATGTCAGAATTGCTAGAATAAAAAATGCAAGAAATAACATAAGTTGGTGAGGATATGGAGAAAAAAGTACCCCTTTGCACTGTTGAGAATGCAAACTGGAGCAACCACTGTGGAAAATAGCACAGAGGTCCCACAAAAAATTAAAAAATATTACTAGCTTATGATCCAGGATATCCACTACTGGATACTTAACCAAAGAACACAGAAACATTAATTTGAAGGCATATGCAACCCCTATGTTTATTGCAGCATTGCTTACAATAGCCAAGATAGGTAAGTGTTCCTCAATGGATGAGTGGATATGCCGGGGGCCAGCCCCAGCAACAGTTAGGGTCCGAGACTGAGGAAGGAGTCGGCGAAAATGAGGAGACCAAACTTCATATAGGAATCTCCTGAAAACACTGTTCTCAGGACTCTTTATTTATAGAGAGTCACATGTTTTTTTTAGGTGGAAACCATATGAGCAAAGAGTTTCTTTGAGTGACAGATCATCAGTCTTGAGTGACAATAGTGATAATAGTGTTTTTAGAGGGTCCATGTGAAACAGGATGTGCTCATGAGAACAGGATGTGCTCACTATACCCTAATCTATAGAATGATTGGTCTCAGGCAGACATGTCCCGTGAGAACAGGATGGTTTCTGCAAGCCCCTATCTCATTAGAATGTTTTACCGCTCCCTAGCATAGGGAGGTAAATGAGGGGTCACACAAACAGGAGGTTGCAATATCCAAGCTGCTTATGTTAGTAAAGGTTTTACTAAGTTTTAAAGTAAGTATGTTGTGCCCCTACAATCCTACAATTATCAATCTTTATAAGGATTGGCATAAGAGGATTCAAAACTAAGAGCAAGAGAAAGCGTTAACTTGATTATAAGTGAAGTTAAAGGAAATAGTGTCAAAGAAATTATAATAGTTAAACAGACAAGGAATAATGGAAACAAATATCTTCTGGTGTCGACCGCAACTTTGCAGAGCTCCCTCACTTTGAGGGAGGATCATGGGTTCCGTGCCTTGCAGAAGGAGCCCATATGAGCGATCAGGCTGCAGGTCTGTGGCATGGATAAAAAATATGTGAAAAAATATGATGTATACATTCATATGTGTATCTATCGGGGATGGGGTGGAAAGGTCTTAACCACTATCACAGGCTCCCATTTTGAGCATTTACAGCTCTGCCCACTCACCCAGCCAACACCCTTCTGACTCAGATTAGCTTGATTTCCACTTTAAAAAGGCCATATAAGTCTTAAGAGAGGAAATTCCTAAAATTCCTGCTATCACAGTGCACTTTTCCAGATCACACATCCTCCCCTTCCCCTATTTCTTGAAAGCATGGAAGAGGAGGGAAGAGCAAGATGGCAGAATAGGAGACCTAAATTTCATTTGTTCCCAAGAATTCACCTAGATAGTTATCAAACCATTGTGAACACCTACAAACTCAACAGGAGATCAAAGAGAAGAATAGCAGCAATTTTAGGAACAGGAAGCAACCACTTTCTGGAAGGCAGGACTTGCAGAGAAGTGAATCTAAAGCAACACACGGGAAGATAGACCGTGGGGGAGGGGCCAGATCCCAGCAAGTAATAGGGTAGTAGAGCACAAAATCAGAACTTTTAGAAGTCTTCTCCATGTGGGGCAGGGCGGGGTGGGGGGGCATGTAACTCCAGAAGTTAAGCGAGGAATGGAATCCTCGCTGCTTCACTGTGGTCTCAGGACCCTAAGGGTCACAGAAAGGGGGTGCCTGACTATGGCAGAGCTCCCAGGTATCCAAGCAAGGAAGCCAGATACAAAGATAGAGCTAAGAAGTGGGCTCTAAGCTCAGGGTTACCTTAAACCATGATCTGAGGCATAGTCAGGCTACTGATCATCAAGCAGGTCCCCACAAGTGGCAGATCTGGGGAGACCCCCTCCTTCCTCCACCAGGAGGAGTGGCATGGGAACTTATGGCAGGAATCTGCTGAGTTTGGAGACTCCAAATGGGGCTGTGCACCAGAGATAGAAACTCTTGGTCACAGGCTGGGTGAGCACAGAGTGTGGCCAGAGACCAGGGAGACTGGCTTGATTGACTGCTTTTCCCTGAGGACACACTGAAGAGGGGGCCGAGCTCTCGGGTCCTCCAGGGCTGGAGATTGGGAGGCCATCATTTTCACTCTCCTCCTCTAAAGCAGTATGGAAAGCATTCAGGGAACAAAAGCTACCGAGAGCAAACTGAACAGATTACTTAGCCTGGACGCTGGAAAGGACGGAGCAGTTCTGCCTTGGGCAAAGGCATTTGAGAATCACTGCAAGAGGCCACTTCCCCAGAAGATCAACAAGAACATCCATCCAAGACCGAGTTAACAGATCAATTAGAACTGCAAAGGCCAGTGCTAGGGGAATTCAGCACATAGAATTCCTGGCTTTTTCCCATGATTCCTCCATCTTTCAAAGTTAAATTTTTAAATTTTCATTATTTTTTTTCTTTTTTAAAAAATTTTCCTCTTTCTTATTTTAACCTATTTTGACTATTTTATCTTATCAATACCTTTTAAAAATATTTTTTAATTTTAATTTTTATAATCACATTCTATCCCTTCATTGTATTCTATCTTCACTTCTGTATACATATAAGCTTTTCTTTCATTAAAATTTTGGAATATAGTTTCTTTTAACAGACCAAAATACACCCTAAATCTAGTGTATAGCATTGTTCTAGTTGCCAGCCTGCTAATATACTCTCCTTTTTTTTTCTTTTTCAACTAACTTCTTATCAATTCCTTTTTAGAAATCTTTTTTTAATTTTAATCTTTACAGTCATATTACATCTCTTCATCATGTTTACGTGTGTGTGTGTGTGTGTGTGTGTGTGTTTCCTTCTTTAAAGTTTTGGGAGGCAGTTTCTTTTAACAGACCAAATTACAACCCAAATCAAGTGTGTGGCTCTGTTCTATTCATCAGTCTAACCATATTTTCTTCTCTTTTTTTTTCCTTCCCCCCCCCCAGTTTTGTGTCTCTTCTGATTTCACTAGTGCATATTTTTCTGTGGTTGTTGTTACCCTTTTAGCATTTTGTTCTATCATCCATCTATTCTTCTCTGCACACTCACCACCAAAAAAAGGAGAGGGAGTACCGACTGCTGGGGACCTAATCAATATGGACATTAGTAAGATATCAGAACTAGAGTGGTGCCTGGGTGGCTAAGTGGTTAAGCGTCTGTCTTCAGCTCATGTCATGATCCCAGAGTCCCAGGTTTGAGTGCTGCATCGGAGTCCCTGCTCAGCAAGAAGCCCACTTCTTCCTCTCTCACTCCCCCTGCTTGTGTCCCCTCTCTATCTGTGTTTCTCTCTGTCAAATAAATAAATAAAATATTTTTTAAAAATATGTCAGAACTAGAGTTCAGAATAATGATTATAAAGATGCTTGCTGTGCTTGAAAAAAAGCATAGAAGATACTAGAGAATCCCCTTCTGGAGAAATAAAATCTCTTTCTTGAGAAATAAAAGAACTAAAATCTAACTAAACTGAAATCAAAAAAGCTATTAATGAGGTGCAAACAAAAATGGAACTCTTACAGCTAGAATAAATGAAGAATAAGAGAGAATTACTGATACAGAAGACCAAATGATGGAGAATAAAGAAGCTGAGAAAAAGAGATAAACAATGACTGGATCCCAGGAGAGAACTTGGGACATAAGTGATACCATAAGACTAAGCAATATTAGAATAATTGGGATCCCAGAAGAAGAAGAAGTCAGGGGCAGAGGCATATTGGAGAAAATTATAGCAATAACTTCCCTCATTTGGGGAAGGAAACAGGCATCAGAATCCAGAAGGCACAGAGAACATCCCTCAAAATCCATACAAATAAGTCAACATCTCATGATCTAAGAGTAAATCTTACAAGTCTCAGCGACCAAGAAAAAATCCTGAAAGGAGCTCTGGACAAGGGTCCTGTAACCTACAATCGTAGAAATATTAGATTGGTAGCAGACCTACCCACAGAGACCTGCCATGATATATTCAGAGCACTAAATGAGAAAAATATGCATCCAAGAATACTATATATACCTAGGCTTTCATTGGAAATAGAAGGAGAGATAAAAAGCTTTCAGGACAAATAAAAACTAAAAGAATTTGCAAACACCAAACCAGCCCTACAGGGAATACTGAAAGGGGTCCTCTAAGCAAAGAGAGAGACTAAAAGTAACAGAGACCAGAAAGAAACAAGACAACATACAGTAAAAGTCACCTTACAGACCATATAATGGCACTAAATTCATATCTTTCAATAGTTACCCTGAAGGTAAATGGTCTAAATACCACAATAAAAACACACAGGATATTAGGATGGAAAAAAAATAAGATAAATCGATATGCTGTCTGCAAGAAACTCATTTTCAACCCAAAGACACCTCCAGATTTAAAGTGAAGGGATAGCAAACAATTTACCATGCTAATGGCCATCAAAAGAAAGCTGAGGTGGCAATCCTGATATCAAAAAAAATAGATTTTAAGCCAAAGATTATAATAAGAGATGATGAAGTACACTATATCATACTTAAAGGCTCTGCCCAATAAGAAGATCTAACAATTTTAAATATCTATGCCCCTAACATAGGAGCAACCAGCTATATAAACCAATTAACAACAAAATCAAAGAAACACATCGGCAATACTACAACAATAGTAGGAGACTTTAATATCCCCCTCACTGAAATGGACAGGTCATCTAAGTAAAAGATCAACAAGGAAATAAGGACCTTAAATGACACTGGACCAGA
This sequence comes from Spilogale gracilis, assembly GCA_004023965.1. Lineage (NCBI taxonomy): Eukaryota > Metazoa > Chordata > Mammalia > Carnivora > Mephitidae > Spilogale > Spilogale gracilis. The sequence continues at coordinate 17,839 of PITA01011848.1, read as the reverse complement.
TGGACATCACAGATATATTCAGAACATTCCAGCCCAAAGAAACAGAATCCACATTCTTCTCAAGTGCATGTGGAACATTCTCCAGAATAGATCACATCCTGGGTCACAAATCAGGTCTCAACCAGTACCAAAAGATTGGGATCATTCCCTGCATATTTTCAGATGATAATGCTTTGAAACTAGAGCTCAACCACAAGAGGAAAGTTGGAAAGAACTCAAATACATGGAGGCTAAAGAGCATTCTACTAAAGAATGAATGGGTCAACCAAGAAATTAAAGAAAAATTTTTAAAAATTCATTTAAGCAAATGAAAGTGAAAACACAACTGGTTCAAAATCTTTGGGATTCAGCAAAGGCATCCTGAGAGGAAAGTATATATCAATACAAGCCTTACTCAAGAAACAAGAAAGGTCTCAAATATACAACCTAACTCTACACCTAAGGAGCTAGAGAAAGAACAGCAAAGAAAGTCTAAATGCAGCAGAAGAGAAATAATGAAGATTAGAGCAGAAATCAATGAAATAGAAACCAAAAGAACACTAGAAAAAAATCAATGAAACTAGGAGCTGGTCCTTTGAAACAGTTAATAAGATTGACAAACCCCTGGACAGACTTATCAAAAAGAAAAGAGAAATGACCCAAATTAATAAAACCATGAATGAAAGAGGAGAGATCACAACCAACACCAAAGAAATACAAACAATCATAAGAACATATTATGAGCAGCTATACACAAGCAAATTTGACAAGCTGGAGGAAATGGATGCATTCCTAGAGACATATAAACTACCAAAACTGAACCAGGAAGAAATAGAAAACCTGAACAGACCCATAACCAGTAAGGAGATTGAAGCAGTCATCAAAAATCTTCCAACAAACAAGAGCCTGGGGCCAGATGGCTTCCCAGGGGAATTCTAACAAGCACTTAAAGAAGAATTAATATCTATTCTCCTGAAATTGTTTAAAAAAATAGAAGTGGAAGGAAAACTTCCAAACTCATTTTATGAGGCCAGCATTACTTTGATCCCAAAACTAAACAAAGACTGCATCAAAAAATAGAATTATAGACCAATATTCTTGATGAACATGGATGAAAATTCTCACCAAAATACTAGCCAATATGACCCAACAGTACATTAAAAGAATTATTCACCACGACCAAGTGGGATTTATTCCTGGGCTGCAAGGTTGGTTCAACATCCGCAAATCAGTCAATGTGATACAATACATTAATAAAAGAAAGAAGAACCATATGATAATTTAAAAGTACAGCATCCTTTCTTGATCAAAACTCTTCACAGTGTAGAGAAAGAAGGCACATAACTCAATACCATAAAAGGCATCTGTGAAAAACCCACAGCAAATATCATGTTCAAAGGGAAAAAACTGAGATCTTTTCCCCTAAGGTAAAGAACACGGCAGAGATGTCCACTATCACCACTGAAATTCAAAATAGTACGAGAATTCCTAGCTTCAGCAATCTGACAGCAAAAAGAAATAAAAGTCATCTGAATTGGCAAAGAATAAGTCAAACTCTCACTCTTTTAAGATCATATAATAGTTTTTGTGGAAAACCCAAAATAGTCCACTCCAGAACTGCTAAAACTCATAGAGGAATTCAATAAAGTGTCTAAAGTGGTATAAAATCAATGCACAGAAATCAGTTGCATTTCTATACACCAACAAGACAGAAGAAAGAGAAAGTAAGGAGTTGATCCCATTTACAATTGTACCCCAAACCATAAACTACCTAGGAATAAACCCAACCAAAGAGGCAAAGAATCTTTACTCAGAAAACGATAGAGTACTCATGAAAGAAATTGAGGAAGACACAAAGAAGTGGAAAAACATCCCATGGTCATGGACTGGAAAAACAAATATTTTGAAAATGTCTATCTATCAAAATACCATCAACTTTTTTCAAAGAAATGGAATAAATTTTCCTAAAATTTATATGGAATAAGAAAAGGCCCCGAATAGCCAGAGGAACATGAAAAAGAAAAACAGAGTTGGTGACATCATAATTCTAGACTTCAAGTTCTATTACAAAGCTTTAATCATCAAGACCGTATGGTACTGGCACGAAAATAGACAGAGAGATCAATGGAACAGAAAAGAGAGCCCAGAAATGGCCAACTAATCTTTGACAAAGCAGGAAAGAATGTACAATGCAAAAAAAAAGTCTCTTCAACAAATGGTGTTGGGAAAATTGGACAGCCACATGCAAAAGAATGAAACTGGACCATTTCCTTACACCACACACAAAAACAGACTCAAAATGGATAAAATATCTCAAAGTGAGTCAGGAATCCACAAAAATCCTTTAGGAGAACACAGGCACCAACCTCTTTGACCTCAGCCGCAGCAACCTCTTCCTAGAAACATCACCAAAGGCAAGGAAAGCTAGAGCAAAAATAAACCACTGGGACTTCATCAAGATAAAAAGCTTTTCCACAAGAAAAGAAACAGTCACCAAAACCAAAAAACAACTGATAGAATGGAAGAAGATATTTGCAGATGACATATCAGATAAATGGCTAATATTGAAAATCCAAACTCAACAACCAAAGAACAAATAATCCAGTCAAGAAATGGGCAGAAGACATGAACAGACATTTCTCCAAAGGAGACACCCAAATGGCCAATAGATACATACAAAAAAGTGCTCAACATCACTCAGCATCAAGGAAATACAATTCAAAACCACAGTGAGATACCACCTCACACCAACCAGAATGGCTAAAATTACCCAGTCAGGGTGTTGGTGAGGATATGGAGAAGGAGGAACCTTCCTACACTGTTCATGGGAATCCAAGCTGGTGCAGCCACTCTGGAAAACAGTATGCAGGTTCCTCAAAAGGTTGAAAGTATAGCTATCCTACAACCCAGCAATTGCACTACTGGGTATTTACCCTAAAGATACAAATGTAGCGATCCAAAGGGGGCATGTGCACCTCAATGTTTACAGCAGCAGTGTCCACAATAACCGAACTATGGAAAGAGTCTAGATGTTCATCAACAGATGAATGGATAACAAAGATATGGTATATATATACAATGGAATACTATGCAGTCATCAAAAAAACCACAAAATCTTGCCATGTGCAATGACATGGATGGAACTAGAGGGTATTATGCTAAGTTAAATAAGTCAATCAGAGAAGACAATTATCATATAAGCTCACTGATATGAGGAATTTGAGATATAAGACAGAGAATCATGGGGGGGGGGATTGAAACAAGATGAAACCAGAAGGGGGAGAGAAACCATAAGACACTTTTAATCTCAGGAAACAAACTGAGGGTTGCTGAAGTGGAGGGGGGTGGGAGGGATGGAGTGACTGGGTGATGGACACTGGGCAGGGTATGTGCTATGGTGAGTTTTATGAATTACGTAAGACTGATGAATTACAGACCTGTACCCCTGAAACAAATAATACATCATATGTTAATAAAAAAGAAAGAAAGAAAGAAAGAAAGAAAGAAAGAAAGAAAGAAAGAAAGAAAGAAAGAAAGAAAGAAAATGTCCCCTTCAAAGATTTATCTCCTCTAGTGTTCTTATTCTAGTACCCCTGGTCAGTTCATCCTGCTCCTTTGGGTATTTTTCTTCTCCACTATATCCTCAGCCTCATTATTATCATTGCTTCTTTTCCATCAGCATCAAATCTCCTTTAAGTCTTGTAATTACATAAATAAATAAATAAATAAATAAATAAATAAATAAATAAATAAATAAAAATTTCTCCAGCATGTCCCCTCCAAGTACTTCCCTACAGTTTTCTTCCCCCGCATTAATAGTCAAATGTTTTTCTTTCATTTGACCTCAGGTGCATGCAAGTAGATTAATCATAATTTATGATTTATGATGACTGGTGGCCGTCACTCCAAACCTGGTCCACTTTGTTTGTTTGCTGGATTCCTTACATTTAACTCAATAGGAAACTATTACAGAAATACTACCCTGAACAAAAGGTAAGTCCTTAGGTCCTTCAGACAAGCATGAGGCCTCCCCCTCCATCTGCATGCCTTCCCTTTTCTTTTCTTTTTTTTTTTCTTTCTTTCTGCCTTCCCCTTTTTGAGGTGCCATCCTCCTGAATCCTGTTATTTTTTTATGGGCTTTCCTTTTAATATTGTTGATTGCAGCTATCTGTTCTTTAAAATATGTTGTTATTTCAACCTTATAAAAAGAATGTCATTAAAAATTATAATGTTAAGACTTACCCATGTTTTTTTTTCCTTTTTTTTTGTTTTTTTTCTTTTTTTTTAATTGTTACTTAAATTTTTTTTCCAGTGTTCCAAGATTCATTCCCCATTCCCCACACCCAGTGCTCCACGCATTAGGTGCCTCCAGTACCACTACCAGGCTCTCCATCCCTCCACCCCCCTCCCTCCAAGTCCCTCAGTCTGTTTCTGTGTCCAAAGTCTCTGTTGTTTCGTTTCTCTCCCTGGATTGCCCTACTTCCCATTTACCTTCCTTCTCCCACTGTCCTCCAGGTTATCCCTCATGCACCGCAAGTAAGTGAAAGACTTACCCATGTTTTTAAATGTCACTATAACTTATATGTCTCAAGTGCTCTATGGTATGTCTTTGCCTGCATTGCTCATTAGGTTAAAGAAGTTCTCTTCTACTTCTAACTTACAAAACTTTTTTATATAATGTATGTAATGTATATAATTTTGTGAATATTTTATATATACATATATATAATGTTATGTATATTTAATGTAATGTATATATATATAATTTATATAATGTAATATTATCCAATGTTTCCTCTGGATCTTTGTTTTTTGTTTTTGGGCTGGTTACATGAACTTTTTCTTTTCCCTAGTACTTTAGAGCTTTATTTCTTTTTTCTTTTTTTAAAATAATTTATTTTATTTTTTTTCAGTGTTCCAAGATTCATTGTTTATGCACCACTCCCAGAGCTCCATGCAATACCTGTCCTCCTTAATCCCTACCACCAGGTTCACTCATCCCCCCACCCTCCTCCCTTCCAAAACCCTCAGGTTCTCAGAGTAAAGTCTCTCATGCTTCTTTAATCTATTAAGAGGTTAGTTATACTTATGGATTTTTCTGATATTAAAATGTCCTTATAGTCTAGGATAAAACCAACTTGGCTATAGTGTATTTGTTTTAAACATTGCTGGATTTTATTTGCAAATATTTTTAAAATTTATTCATTTATAGTAATAAATGAAAAATACATTTTTATCATGTCCTTATCTTGGTGTCAGGATTGTGTAAGCCTCATAGAAACAGTTTAGAACTACTTTAGAAGTAGTTTCTCTTTGTTATTTTCTGGAAGAGTTTACATGAAATTAGGATCATCTGTTCTTTGTTCATTCATATTAATTAAAAAATACAATTTGGAGATTATTTATTGGGTATAATACTAAAAGCATGGGCAACAAAGGAAAAAATAGGTAAACTGGACTACATCAAAATTAAAGACTGCTTCAAAGGACACAATTAAGAGAGTGAAAAGGAAACCTAGCGGATAAGAGAAAACATTTGCAAATCATTGATCAAAGTTTTATATTCAGAACATGGAAATAACTTTGTAACACAACAACAATAAAAAACGAGAAAAGGACTTGAATAGACATATCTCTAAAGAAAATACATAAATGGCCAGTTAGCACTTTAAAAGATTTTCCACATTCTTAATTATTAGGGGAATACAAATCAAAACCATAATGAGATACTACCTCAAAGCCATTGAGATGGCTACCATCAAAAAATCAGAAAACAACAAATTGTTAACAAGGATGTGGAGAAACTGGAACCCTTGTGAACTGTTGGTGGGTATATAAAATGATGCAGCTATTGTGGAAAAGAGTATGGCAGCTCCTAAAAGCTTTAAATAAGGTTACATATTATTCATTGATTCCACTTCTGAGTATACACCCAAAGAAATGAAAGCAGGATCTCAAACAGATATTTGTATACCTATTTTCACACTAGCATCATTCACAATTGACAAAATGCAAAACCAACCAAAGTGTCCATGGACAGAGGAATGGAAAAACAAAATGTGGTATACACATAAAATGGAATATTTTCCAGCATTAAAAAGAAAGACATTTTGACACATGTTACAATATGGGTGAACTTTGAAGACATCGTGCCTAAGTGAAATAAACCAGTCACAAAAAGACAAATATGTGTGATTCCACTCATATGAGGTACTTAAAGTTCATAAATTCATATTCATCAAATTCATAGATACAAAATGTAGAATTGTAGCTGCCAAGGGTTATGGGAGACCGGAGAATGGGGAGATATTGTTTAATGGACATTTCAGTTTTGCAGTCTGTGAAGTTCTGGAGGTGGATGATGGTGATGGTTGAAAACAATGTGAATGTACTTAATACCACTAAACTACACACTTAAAAATGGTTAAGATGATAAATTTTGTTTATTTCACCACTATTAAAAATATTTTTAATGAAGAATACAGGTATTATTTTTTTGTAGCTGATGTGGTTTTCCTTTGTTTCACTGAAAGACATGGAGTTAATTTCTTTAGTTTCAGCTCTACCTCCTGCCCATTGCACCCTTAGTATTCCCTAATTCTCAACCTGGATTTTGTGTGACTACCATCAGTATCTCAATCTTCCCAATACAACTTCCAGGATAGATGCTGTGTTGTGGAGCTCTTTGCTATGTTTCATCCATCAATTTGTCTGCAAACATTTCCTTTTATGATTGTTGAAATTTCTTATTCATTGATGTCAGCTGCTCTCATATTTTTCACTATATATTGTAACAGAGGATAGTCAATCCTCATACACAATGACTTTATTGCTGCATACTACTAAGGAACATCACTCACCAGATTTTACCTTAAGCCAACCCTTTTAGAATGTACAATGATTACCTTTGGATAGTTAGATAAGTAAGTTCAGGTTTAATATCCCATGAATTAACAAATCCCATGCAGTTAAAAGTTTCCTTCAATATCAATCAACATTTTTGCTTAAATAAATGAAGCAAAGTCATCTACCCAGCTAGTTGACAAAGCTGAATTTTACAAGTAGCTTTTGTAAAGAAGAAGAAATATTTTCTTTTTAAAATTCCTCCTATAAATCTGTTACCTGGGTGTTTAGGGAAGTTCTGAGTTAGAAATTTAAAAGTAATTTCCCCTGGAACTCTTCTATCAGTCCCTATGCATTTCAAAAATTTCAGTATTCATTCCTAAACTTTTTGGTAGGGAAAAGAGAAAATTGGTCATAATTCTAAATTTTTCCTAGAAAAATTGTTATGAGGTTTTCCTTGTCCCCCCATTTTTATTCTTATTCTAAATATTCTAATAGATAAGGGAGAGAAATGTCAGTCCACAATATTATACTGGAATCTTCTTTATTTTTAACTGGTACCTTAGTGGCTTAAAACTACTCTCTGATGACTTGTCTATATTCTCTCCCTACTACCTGCTATACAGAATAGAATATGATCCTATACATTGATGGCATAGATTTATTGTATGAACTAAGAAGGAATGATCTCAATTCAGGTTTTACCACCTATCATTCTAATAACAAATCAAAAAGAGCCTTAAAACAATCTACCACAAAGTCAAATCAATATTTTTGGTGGATATCTTCCAGCAAATAATAGGCATATGTGCAACAACTTTATATGGCAGGTTAACTTAATTTAGGAATGGAAAGGTATAATTTGAATCTAAGTCAACTTGAAGAGATCACCAAGAAATTATAATAACTAAAGTTAGTTACTTGGTTTTCAATTGTTTATGGCCATGTGAATTTTTTTCTAAGTTCTCTTTTGAAAATGTAACACTTAAAATTATTTTAACAATTTCTTTGATAAAAATCAGAAAAACATTGGCAGCTACTCCAACATACTAGAGTAGACCCAATACCTAATTTAAGCATTAGCCTATCTCTGTGTGGCTGTGGGATGATCATGTATTCAGATATGTATCTTAGAATAAGTTAATCTACCCCTGGTTTTTGACAAAAGCGTATCAACCTTATATTCTTTTCCACTTGATCATATAATCTGTAAGTCAAACTTTAATGGAAATGTTTACTATCTGGTTGGTGGTAATACATAGTATTCTTGGATGGTTGCCTAAAATAATGTGTAATTTACACACTCTCCAGGTATATTAGATTTTGTCTTGCATCTGGCCATATTATCAAAGAGGTATATCTATAACACATTGCTTTGGCTGCTTAAAATTAATTTTCTGTATTGTAAGTTCATATCATGATATCTAATTATTTTGTGGAATAATGAAAAGCAACAAAACTCATCCTATGTATCATACTGTCTAATTAAGAGTTTTCCCACCACATCTCTTAGCATCTTATTGAGGGTGACTCATGATAGAAACACCTTCAAGTATGACATTGTTCAAAAGCCTAGTTGAGGATCAAATAAAAATGGGCCTGCTCCTCAGTATATGGTTTGTATTTAGCCCATGACCACTATGAGCATCACTACTGGGCCAGTTTCTCTCTTTCTTTTGTTGGGTGGAAGCTCAGAACCACTTTTGTATCTCACTTCCTACCAGATATGTAGCATTTTTGTAGTATCGATTTTTAAACTAACTGTATCCCTGGTACATCTTAAATTCTTATCCTGATTTTGTTTTCATGCATAGCTATTCACCAGTATTTTTTTATCCTATTATAATTTATGTGTACATATAAGCCACCTTTATTCTTTCAGGAAAAAAGGATAATATAAAACAAACAAAACAAATCACTCCATAGAAACAAATGCAAGCAAACAGCTAAACCACCGCATCACTTGCTCCACTGTTATCTCTAAACTTGCACTAGAGTGACTGTTATAAAACAGAGATCTCAAAAAGCATTTAACATACATTTGTTCAACCATTTATTCAGAAACTTTCATGATATGCTTACCTTGTGTTAGTTTCCATGATCATTGTTGAGCTTGCAAGATATATAATTCATTGTCCATAACACCCAAGAAAATAAAACTCCAGTAGGAGAAGCAGATGAGTTGAATAATGCATGGTAAGTGTGACAGTAATAATAGAGTTTTTAAAGTGACATGCATCTAGAAATATATAACATAACTATTTGTAATTGCCATGCTTTAGTTTCATGAACTATAAAACTTAAAATGTATGTATCTTAAAGAAAGAAGTGAAGTACACCAGAAAGATGAAGTACAGAAAGACAGCTGAAGCAAAAGTAACCAGAGGTAAAACAAACAAACAAACAAACAAACAAACAAAAAACGTGGTAATGAACAATGACTTGGTATGTTCAAGGTTTTATATGGCTGGAAATTCTTGTGTTTGTGTAGGTGTGGGGAACAGGAACACCATGTGAAGGCTGTACATTGTATAAATCCAGGTAACACCACTTACGTAGACTGCAATGTGAATGGTGTCCCCAAAGGAGGCATAAAGCCAAACTTGCATAACTATATATGATGGTAGTGGGTTGGGGATGGGGATGGAAGAAAGTATGACACCCATAAAACCTTGTTACTCACTGTAAAGATACTGAAATCACTTTATTATAGCACTTCATTCTTTGCAATCTTATGCACCTTAATGAAATTTTACCTATGTTTTACAGCTTTATTCATAGAACAAGAATCATCCCCATACATAAGCATATGATGTTGATTATATATTGTCATCTAATCTGGGGGAAGCTGTAAACTATTGGAGAATCTTTGAACTTTAAAACCCTTGATGTGGGGTGCTTGGGTGGCTCAGTGGGTTAAAGCTTCTGCCTTCAGCTCAGGTCATGATCTCTCCTGGGATTGAGGCCCCGAATGGGGCTCTCTGCTCAGCAGGGAGTCTGCTTCCTCCTCTCTCTCTGCCTGCCTCTCAGCCTACTTGTGATCTCTCTCTGTCAAATAAATAAATAAATAAATAAAATCTTTATATTAAAAAAAATCCCTTGATGTGAATGCTTGCTTAGGTCCAACTTCCCTAAGATTATTCCATAAGACTAAGTCTCATATAAACAGTGTGCAAGTGGGCAGTAATTTTGGCGAAATCATGCAACTGTCAGCCACCTTTCCCTATATTAAGAAAAGGGTATCTAAAAACCAAGACTGAAGATATGTACCCTATGAGATGGAAAATAGCCATTTTAATAAAAAGAAGGCCAGGGAAGGGGCAAAAATCTATCCTAGCTGAAGTCATAAGGATTCAGTACAAACCTGGAGAGAACGAAAGTAGCAGCCATGGCTCTGAGTTTTGTCACTGCTGATAATCCTAGTATACATGCCAAAAAATTGGACTTACACTGTTCAAAAAGAAGCAACATAACTGGGGCCACAAAATAGTCTGGCCAAATGCAGAGAGGGGCATAATCTCTTACAAACACCTCAGCACTGACCTGGATAAATCTCTGAGGAGTTTACTGAAGAGTCATTTGGTGTGGTTAGATAAGCAACCAATAAAGGTATTCCATCATACTATCATACTGCAAGTGAAAATTAATCATGAACCACCTTAAAAATCATATCAAAGATAAATAGGAAATTTTCTGTGAAAAAGTAGGATTTTTAACTGGTGGTGTTATAAATTTTATCTATTTCAAGCCCTTCCTTTACTTATATGGAATCAGAAAAGCAAAGAGTAAAAGAGTTTACCTAACAACAAAGAGAATTTGTGGAGGAGTAGTTAGAACTCTTTTCAATTTACCATGCTGACCTTGAAAACAACTTCTATACTACTCAGCCTCGTCTTCCTAAATTTTTGATGCAGGCTAAAGTATAGTTCAGGTGACATATGATCAAATACTCTGACTTATGTCTTAGCAGCCTAGAATCTAAACATTCAAATGAAAGCCTGCTTTCTTTGGAGTTTCTAAATTTGTCCTTGAAATGTGCTTGACCTGTATGGCTCTCTGCTCCAGAATTTTTGCTCTCACTCTTACAAAACCAAACCTAAATAGTGGCTAATGTCACAAGGTTAACTCATTTATTCAACAAATGTTTATCCCCCCCCCCAACTTTTTCAGAGTTTGTTTCCTAATATCCCTTTTCCTTTTCTAATAGAAGTGTAAATTTTTTGGAGGAATGACCTCTTTCCTATTTAACACATCTTGGTTAGATTTTAATTAGCAAACTTTCCTCCCTCAGTGGAGGAGCATGAGATCTCAGCTAAGCCATTCAGATGCTCTAGACCAAGTACAGGGCCTGACCTGAGGCTCAAACTCATGACCCTGAGATCATGACCTGAGCCAAAACCAAGAGTCAGTTGCTTAACCAACTGAGCCACCCAGGCACCCTGGAAAATATTTTGTAAAGAATAGACATGTACCACAACATTCTGAAGTCAGCAGTGAAGGATCAACAAAGAGAAAGAAGCAAGGATGATAATGAGATGAGTCTGAGCTCAAAGATTTTCACTGGAGTAAAAAGAAAAAAACAAAAACAAAAACAAAAAAACAAGGACACAGAACAATTCATCTTAGAAAAATGAATCCTGGGGTGCCTGGGTGGCTCAGTCAGTTAAGTGTCTGCCTTCAGCTTAGGTCATGATCCCAGGGTCCTGGGATGGAGCCCTGCATTGCATCTGGTTCCTTGCTCAGTGGGGAGCCTGCTTCTCCCTCTCACTCTGCCACTCCTCCTGCTTGTGCTCTCTCATGCTCACTCTCTGTCAAATTAATAAATAAAATTTTTAAAAAAGAAAGTGAAATAATTCTTCCTCTAAATCTAGAGAAAAAGATAAGCCTACTAATAGAGAAGATAATAAGTTGAAAGTAAGTTATATAATGACATTCAGGGCCAATGGACATGACCCTATCAGGAAAGGAGGAGAGATCAAATAAAGTGAAGATGAAAAGGTTATGGAGAGATGTTATGACAAATCTTTGTACATCTTTTTGAGACTTCCTACAATCTGAAGAAATTTCAATAGGAAATTATACAAAAACTATCCCTCTAAATTGAAAGAGTAAGATAAATTCTTATTTTAAATAGCCTGCTGGGCTGAGTGCATGAAACCAAAACCCTAGTTGATGAGGCAAGAAATGTTCACTGGAAGAGCTCAAAATAGGTAAAAGATATGGAGTAGATGTCTTCACAGAGTAGAAGGAAAGAAACGAGAATGCCCAGTACCCCATACATTTCTTTGATAATATGAAATATCAAGAACAGAAAATAAGGGGTACCTGGGTGGCTCGGTCTGTTGAACATCAACTCTTGATTTCGGTTCAGGTCATGATCTCAGAGTCCTGATATGGAGCCCTGGGGTGAGCTCTGTGCTCAATAGGGATTCTTTTCTTCCTCTGTCCCTCCTTTCCACTCACTCTCTCTCTCTCTCTCACTTAAATAAAATAAATAAATCTTTAGAAAGAAGAAAAGGAATAAGAAGGAAGAGGAGAGAAAATAAGATTTTATATGAAGATTATCTAGTAGGAACTCCAGGGAGTCAAGGGCTTACACATGATATGTGAATCATGGGAAAAGGAGGCATGATTTTCAGAAGAATGAACTTTCTTTAGTCTCATAGTAATGATTGTATGTCCCTAGACACCCACTACATTATTTTAAGCTGACCTACTTAATGGCATAATGATAGTCTCCAGGATTGGCTAAGGGAAAGGAGGCTGCCAAAGGATCCAAATTTTTCTTTTTTTTTTCCCCATATTTTATTTATTTATTTGACAGAGATTGAAAGAGAGAGCACAAGTAGGTAAAGGGGCAGGCAGAGGGAGAAGGAAAGCAGGCTCCCACTGAGCAGGGAGCCCCATATGAGGCTTGATCCCAGGACCCTGGCATCATGCCTGAGCTGAAGGCTGACACCTGACAGAGTCACCCAGGCATCCAGATGCAAATCTTTCTTACAGACTACTCTTTCTCTAGGATTCCCCAGTTTAACAGAAATGTTTTAAGTCTCTTTTTTTTATTGTTACTTAAATTTTTTTTCCAGTGTTCCAAGATTCATTCCCCATTCCCCGCACCCAGTGCTCCACGCAATCGGTGCCCCCAGTACCCACCACTAGGCTCTCCCATCCCTCCACCCCTATCCCTCCAAGTCCCTCAGTTTGTTTCTATGTCCAAAGTCTCTGTTGTTTCATTTTTCTCCCTGGATTACCCTACTTCCCATTTACTTTCCTTCTCCCACTGTCCTTCAGGTTACCCCTCATGTCTCCTATAGTTTAACTTCTATTTGAATGTTTCAATTCTTGTTTTGGAATTAGGAGAGATATGCAAAGATGGTTCTTAATCTTATTTAGGCTATGGTCCCTAACGAACATTTGATGAGACCATTAGAATGCCTCCCAAGAAAAATGTATGCAAAGTATGAATTCAATTTAATTGAGGTCTAAGGATTCTCTAAATACTATCTAGAAATTCAATAAAGAAACATTTTAACCAGTTAGGACTTTATAAAACTGGATATCCTCCCAAATGTATACTGTAAAATTGCTTATCTCAGTAAGAATTTTAGTTGCCCTTTTACATTGGAATTCCAACCCATAGCATAGTTATTTTACATAAATTCAGCCATTAAAATAATAATTATTACATTTTACAAACATAATCTACAAAAATAATTATTACTATAATAATTCTGCCTGTCATTCTATAAGCCTAAGCTAGAGAGAGAGCACAACATGAAAATAATGAACCTGTTGCTCTCGGTGGGTGTTTGATTTTGCTAAGCATGATTCTAGTTCACATAATATAATTCACATAATATCCTAAATTCTAGCCAGCTTCTCTATCTCACACTTAACAGGAAAAAAAAAAGGTGATTTGGGGGGCACCTGAGTGGCTCAGTTGGTTAAGCCTCTGCCTTCGGCTCAGTTCATGATCCCAGGGTCCTGCGATAGAGCCCTGCATCAGGCTCCCTGCTCAGCGGGGAGTCTTTCTCCCTTTGTTTTTCCCCTTGGGAAAGGGGAAAGGCTCTCTCTCTCTCTCCTCTTTCTCTCTCTCTCAAATAAATTAATAGAATCATTTTTAAAAAACTGATTTTTTTTTTCCTGCTGAACTGGTATATTTGTTTTTTCTTGACTTCCTAGTATCCAATTGCTCTCCCAAACCTTTTTAGTATCTTGAGTTCCTTTTTGGATGGAAATTCCCCATGAATAAGGTTTTCATGGGAGGGCAATTTCTAACTCCTGTCTCTCATGGTACATACCATTACAAAAGCCAAGAGAGGTGGATTTTTTTTTTCTTTGTCTGACTCTTGGAACACATAACTTAACCTTAACGAATTAGAACTTTTAATCATAAGAAAAGGAGGCAGAGATGAAATAACTATTTGAAGACCTAATTAATTGTAGTAAACCACTGAAGCATGAACCAAACTGTCTCTGCAGTCTAGCCTTTCCTAAAGATCTCTTGGGTTTTGCCCATTTGCCAAATCTAGGTACCAATTGATTCCTAATGAAGAATAATCCTCCATAATCTTCTAATAAATAACTTTTTGCTTAAAAATGTCAGTGGTAGTTTTTGTTGCCTACAACCAAAAATATTGATACACTAGAGGAAAAACTAGCTAAGATGGACATATAGAGAAATGTAATATCAGTGTCACTTGATGTGACATTTCAGGTCACAACTGCTTTAAGAGAATTTCAGATACAATTTTGTCTACGAGATTTTTACCTTAATCTCTGGAAATTAAGTTCCATACAATAAGTGACTCTAATGCAGTACTATGCATCACAGTGAGATACTGGAAGTTACCTAAGTGTTCTACAATAGCAGAATACCTAAAAATTAAAGTAGCCTATGTATGGGTTATTGTCTAACTAATAAAATCATGTTATAAAATAATATAAAATAACATTGAAAACTACTACTGCTACATTATTACCAAACAGTTTGGCTGGTATGACTCTATTTCTACTCATTCTACCCTTAGAAAAATAGCTAAAAATGTTACATATAGTGTGTTTATGAGTGATTTTTTTCCTTGATGCTTTTATCTTTAAATTTTCTTGAAATTAACATATATTACCTATGAAATTCGATTTTAAATACTCTGATAATGTTACTGTAGATTAAAAAGCCTGATGCTTTTCTCTTCTATCTTCCCAGATAAATCTTTACTTTCCCAACATAGTCAAAAAAGGGCAAAATCCTGCTTTTAAAAAAACTATAGGGATGCCTGGTCGCCTCAGGTGGCTGAGCAGCTGAACCTTGATTTCAGCTCAGGTCATGATCTCAGGGTCCTGGGATCTAGACCCATGGTCCAGACCCAAGGCCAAGCCCCAAATTGAGTCAGCCTCTGCACTCAGCAGGGAATCTGCTTACAATTCTCTGCCTCTCCTTCTGACACCCTCCCCCCCAAAGCTTATGCTCTTTCTGTCTCTCTCTCTAAGGTAAATAAATAAATCTTTAAAAAACAAGAAATTACAGCTCAAGGTATGGAAAAAACTCATGGAAATAATATAAATTTATAAAATGTCTCTTAACAATTTATCTTCCATTATCTCATCAACTGCTTGATTTAAAAGGATTTTTTCTTTTAGCTTTATGTTTCAGAAATTAAGACTCAGAAAAAGCTCAGATTTAGGATAGAAATTCTCCTATTAGATCATTCTTTTTTTCCTGCATGGCAACCCAAATGACACATGTCTTTATAATTACATGACAACAAGTAGAACTCATTTGAAAATAAATCACTTGGGGAGCATAGGTGGCTCAGTCGGTTAAACATGTACCTTCAGTTCAGGTCATGATCTCAGGGTCCGGGATCAAGTTCTGCATAGGACTCTCTGCTCAGCAGGGAGTCTGCTTCTCCCTCAGCCCCTCCCTCTGCTCATGCTCTCTCTCCCTCCAACTCTCTCTCAAATAAATGAATAAAATCTTTAAAAATTAATTAAAATTTAAAGGAAAATTAATTAACTAATCTGAAATGACAACCATGACTAAGAATAAGTCTCAATAGGCCATATCCTCTGTAAATCCCTCATAATCTTACTAATTAGTTTTTGTTATTGTTGGTGATGGTGTTTTTGGCATGGGCAATCAATCCAGAGGAATATTCACCAGGAATTCTGAATGTTGTATTTTATCACTAGTTTTCAGTATATAATAATTATCATCCATTAATTATTTATTTCATAGGGTAGGAAATGTCTTTGATGCTCCTATCTATTATGCAGAATTTTCACAAAATCTTTATACAGTGAGCACATAATCCCTATTTTGCTGATGAGGAAAGATCATAGAGGTTACAGTGGCTGATTAGCTGTAGAGTGAGACCTGCCTATCAGTCTTTCTGCTATAATTTACTGTTGTGCATAAACTAATTCTCAGAAATCATTCATCACTCTAAAGTGTAAATTTTGGGAAGTGCATGTAGTAAAAGGTAGGCACAGTTGACTGTTCAAGCTGGGTTTCAGAAGGCAATACTTGGGGAAGCTCTGTCAGGGTCCATAGATTGTCTCCTATCCATGTATCTGTAACTTAGTAAAGCAGCTCTTTCATAAAAGTTCATTACAAAATAGTAAATGCTGCTGCAATCAGCAGAATTAAATAGAACATTAGTATAAAGAATCATCAAATATAGTTTGCCAGTGTGTCTGTGTAATTGTCTTTGCTTTTGTATTATATAAATACTGGTCTTGGGGGTCATATAGGTTGGGCTTTGCTTTTAGATCTCTTCATTCACCCTTGATAACCCTTTTCTTTACCGTGTAACAGTTTTGTACCATATAAATCCTACCACCAGGCCCCACTCAGGCAGGGGTTTCTTTTCTTGCTTCCTCTCTTCCGTTTTCTTTTTTCTTTCTCCTCCCTTTTCGGTGGTGAATTCTGGTTGCTCCAAAACCTTCCAACGACCAGTCCACCTAGATAGTGGCTGATATAGTTAGCCATACACCCCCTCAACCACTCCTCGCCACAATGACTTGGAGAAGGAACATCCAACAGAAGAAGAACCCTGAGACTGCAACCTCGGTCACAGAATTACTGGAAATGAACATAAACAATATGATAGAAATAGAATTCAGGGAAGCAATAGTCCAAGCAATAGTTAATTTAGAAAAGAACATTAGTCTCAAAGTGGAAGCCATAGTAACAGAAGTGAAAGCTAAGGTTAGAAAGGCTATAGATGATATGTAATCTAATTTAAATATGCTAACAGCCAGAGTAAGTGAAGCTGAAGATCATATCAGTGATTTGGAAGACAGATGGATTAAGAAGGAGGAGCAAGAGAAGTCTTGGAGCAAACAGCTAAAATCCCAAGAAAACAGAATAAGGGAAATGAATGATGTCATGAAACGCTCCAATATCAGAATTATTGGAATCCCCGAAGGAGTTGAGAGCGAGAGAAGCCTAGAAAATATTGTTGAACAAATCATGGATGAAAATTTCCCAAATCTAGGGAATGAAACAAATGTTAATGTCCTAGAATCAGAGCGGACACCCCCCAAGATCAATAAGGCCAGAAAAACTTCCAGGCACATAATAGTAAAATTCTCGAATCATAAAACCAAAGAATATGTCTTAAGAAAGCGATCCCTTACCTATAGAGGGAGGACCATCAGAATAACGTCAGACCTTTCCACAGAAACCTGGCAAGCCAGAAAGGGCTGGCAAGACATATTCATGAAGTTACATGACAAAAATATGCAACCAAGGATAATGTACCCAGCAAGGTTGACTTTCAAAATGGAAGGAGAAATAAAGAGCTTCCATGACCACCAAGGTCTAAAAGATTATGCAACCACCAAGCCAGCACTACAAGAAATGCTAAGAGGGGTTCTATAGAGGAGAAACGAACCCAAGAGCGACACAAAACAGAAATCTACAGAGGTAATCTATAGAAACATGAACTCCATAGGCAACATGATGTCAATACAAACGTATCTATCAATAATCACTCTCAATGTGAACGGCCTA
>PITA01011847.1:0-57504 GCA_004023965.1 Spilogale gracilis | reverse complement strand
GAGCCACCAAGGCGCCCCTGTTTTCATCATTTTTGAAAGCGATTTTCAGTTGATTTTAATATAATTCTGGGCTGTTTTTTTGTTTTGTTTTGTTTTTAAATGCTATTAAGTCCTCCCTCCCTCCCCCAAAGTTTTGTTTAAATTCTGGTTTGTTAACACATAGTGTAATACTGGTTTCAGGAATATTAAGTCTCTCTCTTTTTTTTTTTAATATTTTATTTATTTGACAGAGAGAAACACAGCCAGAGAGGAAACACAAGCAGTGGGAATAAGGGAGGGAAAAGCAGGCTTCCCACTGAGCAGGTAGCCTGATGTGGAACTCCATCCCGGAACTCCGGGATCATGACCTGAGCTGAAGGCAGAGGCTTAACCATTGAGCCACTCAGGCGCCCCAGGAACATTAAGTCTTGATCATCCAGAGGCATTTATGTGAGAGCACTGTGTATTCTAAGGCAGAAGTTTTTTCTTTCTTTCTTTCTTTCTTTCTTTCTTTCTTTCTTTCTTTCTTTCTCTCTCTCTCTCTCTCTCTCTCTCTCTCTCTTCCTTCCTTCCTTCCTTCCTTTTTTTCCCTTTCTTTCTTTCTTTCTTTCTTTCTTTCTTTCTTTCTTTCTTTCATTCTTTTTTAAAATATTTATTTATTTGAGAGAGAGAGAGAGTGAGTGAGAGGGAGCATGAGAGGGGAGAAGGTCAGAGGGAAAAGCAGACTCTCCGCGGAAGTGGGAGCCTGATGTGGGACTCAGTCCCGAAACTCCAGGATCATTACCTGAGCAGAAGGCAGTGGCTTAACAACTGAGCCACCCAGGCGCCCCTGGAGGCAGAAGTTTACTGAAGACTAAAATAAGACTTCAGTTTGGGACTACCACTTAATGAAAGTGAGATTAGGGGCGCCCAGGTGGTGCAGTTGGTTGGACGTCAGACTCCTGCACTCCCTTGGAGTCTCCTGAGGCTCTCTTCCCCTACCTGCCCATGCTCGCTCACTTGCTCTTTCTCTGGAGTAAGTAGATCTTTTTTTAAGTGAGATTGGTTTTATTTTAAAATATTTTAATAAAAATTTTAAAAGAAAAAAATATTTTAAAAGATACCTTTACTTGTTTCAGTCTTGCATGCTGACATCTGTTCTTTTATTGACATTGAATTAACGTTTCTGAAAAAAAATTTCAATATTGAAGGTTTAATATAAAACAGGAGAGATGAAGACTAGTAGGTAGTAATAAGAAAAATAGTATTCAGAGAGACTTTGCAAGTTTCACAGCCCTGGTGGTTTTTTTGCTTTTCCTTCCTCACATTCACACATATCATTGATAATAAATTTACTTTAAAGGCTTTTAATTCCTCTCAAAATAAGAAATTTTGTTGACGAATTTCTTTTGGGAAAAGAGCTAACGACGTATTAGAAATGACAAATAATGTTGAATTTGCATTATTTAATAATGTTGCATTATTTCATTGCATTGTAGAAGACTGCATGAAATATGTCTAGTTTTGGTCATTCTTACTGTAAAACTGCATGAGATATATCTAGTTTTGGTCATTCATTGCATTGAGAATCTGACAGAAAAAGAAACTTGGTTTTAAAGTTTTCCTTTTGCTTATGGATCATGTTGGGTTATTTAATGCCATACTTAATAATTCCACAAGGTGGCAGCATTTGTTTACTTTAACAGTTTCTCAATTATTAGTAGACTAGATATGAAAATAAATGGCATATGGAAATTAATGACTAATAGGGAAATTCATGCTCATGAATACTAGATGGTCCTAGGTTAACAACAGCAAGTAATGGAAAGGATAGAAACTCATCTTACACATAATGATGTCACATTTTGCATACTTTTAAAAATACCTAGTGGCCAATCAGAGAGGAACTTTTTGAAACTGCATTGCTTGAACTTACTGAATACTTAGCAGTGGCTGTTTCTTAAATTCTTGGTTTGAATTTTACATACCTTGTTTGTTACGGTTAAAATTGTTCTACATTCCATCTGTAGTTTAGAGGTTATATTAACGTTTTTTGCTTATGGTTTCTTAAATTTTTAAATAGAATTGAAGCAGGCATTAGCAATTTATATGAAGAAAATGGTTATATATTATGGACATTCATTGCTGCTGCTAGATCCGTTGCTACCCTGGCAATGTGGTATTTGTAAAGATACCTTTGTAAGTACCTTACATGATATTTTAAGTATTTCACTAACTCATTTAATCTTTATATCAAACCTATGGAATAAGGCATTGTGATCAAACCTATTGCACAGAGGAGGAATTGTATTTATCCAGTTTATCCAAGTTCAACACAGTGCTAGTGAGTGACAGAATTAAGATTTGAATTGAGACATTGTGGCTTCTGAGTTTACTCTTCCCTTATTCCCTTCAGTACCTGTTGAAACACTGTACTTTTGAGACACCCAAAAGAATAAAATTATTGAATTCTTTTGAGTTTCTTATTTATTTATTTTTTTTAAGATTGTATTTATTTATTTTAGAGGTGAAGGAGGAGCTGAGGGAGAGGCAGAGAATCTCTAGCAGGCTCATCGCTGAGCACAGAACCTGACATGAGGCTTGAGCCCACAAATCTGAGAGTATGACCCGAGCCAAAATCAAGAGTCAGACACTCACCCAATTGAGCCACCCAGTCGCCCCTCTTGAGTTTATGATTCTTAGTATTCCAACAGGAATCTTGTCTGATTTGCCCTAAGTAATGAGTATGTTTTTTAAATTTTAATTTGATGTAGATATTCCGTTAAAAAGCCACTCTTGCTGTAGCTTGCTGAAAGCTTTTTTGTAATAGCCAATTATAAGGATTGTTTTTCCTAAATTACAATTTTTAATGACAGCCAGTACTTATTCTGTATTGTAGAATGCTATGACTTTTTAATTTGTATTTAAAAACATTAATTAAATGGCTTGTTTTCAAAGGAAAAATTAATGACATTTTATTTTATTTATTTTTAAACAAGTTGTTTTGTTTGGTTCGTTTTGTTTTAAGTAGACTCCATGCTGGACCCCAGCGTGGAGCCCATCGTAGGGCTCAAACTCAGTGCCCCTGAGATCAAGACCTGAACTGAAATTAAGTCAGATGCTGAGCCACCCAGGCACCCTTATGACTGTTTAGGACTGCTAATGAACTTTCTAATTTTTTCCTAAGATATTTTTGTTATCCTCTGACAAGTTATTGGGCTATCTGGGGACAGTGAGAAATGTGAGGATTTGGGAGGACACAGAAAAGAATTTCCTTCCAGAATTTTGCTCAGGCCTAATCATTTAAAGCAATAATTTTAAAAACCGTGTTCTAAACTTAAAGTTTCCTCAGGAAAGGGGTCATATCTATCTTACTTCCTGCTGACTCCCCATTTATGGCAGATGATAGGTGCTTAATAGTTAATATTTGTTGAATGAATGGAAAACACTCTGGCCTGCTCTGGGAGGATCTGAAGGGCTATAGTAGTTGTTCAACTCAACCTGCTTTTAAATATTTGCTTGCTGATTAGAGTTCCTTTGAAGAAAGCACCTCGGGCTGAAAAAGAAGTTTGTAAATCACCAGTGACACATGATAGAAAAGTAAAGTAGTGTTAACAACTTAAAATAGAGAAGTCTAGGGTTGTCAGCAAGTGTTGATGAGTTTCCTCTTTCTATAACAATTCAAGATACAGGGACATCTGGGTGGCTCAGTTAAGTGTCTGCCTTCTGCTCCGGTCATTATCCCGGAGTTTCGGGATTAAGCCCCGCATCGGCTCCCTCCGTTCGAAGCCTGCTTCTCCCTCTCTCACTTTCTCTGCTTGTGTTCCCTCTCTGGCTGTGTTTCTCTGTCAAATAAATAAATAAAAACTTTAAAAAAAAAACACCCACAAGAACAATTCAAGATAACAGTTAAAAGTGAGATGCAAATAGTCCAAGCTTACATATGAGAAGCTACTACATAACATCCTTTCCTTCTGTCATAGCTTCTGCCCTAAAATTTTCCAATTGTCATTTTCTCATTTTTCTGTTTTCTTTTGCCTTTGCTTAGGCTGAGGCTTGTCCATAGTACACAGTGAAACCATAAACTCAAATCATTTCACACTTCTTTCTTCAAACTGTTCTTTGGGTTAGCATTTGAGATTTTAATAGACTAGTAAAAGTTTGTCATTAATCAGAACATAAAATAGATGCCTACAACAAAGGTTTAGAGTTAAAATATTGCCTTTTATGATAAAACTCTTTTTTTAACCTATGTTGCTCTTCAAATAATCGAAGTAGAAAAAGAATTAGAATGAATCTGTTTGGTATCCAAGAGATAAAAGTAGGACTAATGGCTGGAAGTTACATTTTTTTTTTTTTAATTGTTACTTAAATTTTTTTTCCCAGTGTTCCAAGATTCATTCCCCATTCCCCACACCCAGTGCTCTATGCAATAGGTGCCCTCAGTACCCACCACCAGGCTCTCCCATCCCTCCACCCCCCTCCCTCCAAGTCCCTCAGTTTGTTTCTGTGTCCAAAGTCTCTGTTGTTTCGTTTCTCTCCCTGGATTATCCTACTTCCCATTTCCTTTCCTTCTCCTACTGTCCTCTACATTACCCCTTATGCAGTACAAGTAAGTGAAACAATGTGATACTTGACTTTCTCTACTGGCTTATTTCACTCAGCATAATCTCTGGAAGTTAAATTTTAAGGCTAATACCGGAAGATTTTTTTTTTTTTTTTTTAAGGAAGATCTTTTTAGTCAGCAATGTGCAAAAGTAGAATAGGCTTCATCAGGAGGCAATTGCCCTATGCTGTTAGGACTTTAAAACTAAGCTGTGCTTCTTTTTTTTTTTTAATATAGAAACTCTTTCTGCAATCCTGAGGTCAGTTATATATCCACCATTTGTCTAAAATATTTATTTATTTATTTTTAAAGATTTTATTTATTTGAGAGAGAGAAAGAACATAGAGGGAGAGTAGGAGGGAAAAGCAGACACAGGACTTGATCCCAGCCTGAACTGAAGGCAGACACTTAACCAACTGAGCCACCCAGGTGCCCCATATTTTTGTTTTAATTTTTCAGAAAATATCTCTTCATACGGTAAGTGCTGATGGTACCAGTAAAAGTGATGTACAGATTAGTGGAGAGACAAAATCTGTAAGCCAATATATAGAAAAAAAGCATCGTAAGTGTTGTGAAAATATAGACTGGCTACAATGGATTTGAGATAAAGAATAGTAGTAGCAGGGGATCAGATATATTAAGTAGTTTTAAATTGTCCTGGAAACACATGATAATGGCCTATGGTTTATACTAGAAGGAAGTCACTAGAGCCTGGACAAAGAAGTGTTTAAGACATATTTAGGGAGTAGGGTAGACAAAACATGATGATTGATGGATGTAGTCCTTGAAGGAGAGGAAGATAATTTCCAGGTTTTTGGTTTGAGTAACTGGGCAGAAAAATGTGTTTTTTGTTTTTTGTTTTTAAATTTTAAATTTAATTAATTAACATATTGTGTATTGTTAATGTCAGAGGTAGAGTTCATTGATTCCTCAGTCTTAATACACCCAGTGTTCATTACATCCTGTGCTCTCCTTAATATCCATCACCCAGTTGCCCCCTCCAACCCTCACCCGGCAACCCTCAGTTTGTTTCCTATGATTAAGAGTCTCTTATTGTTTGTCTCCCTCTTTGTTTTTATCTTGTTTTATTTTTCCTTCCCTTCCCATATAATCCTCTGTCTTGTTTCTTAAATTCTACATGAGTGAATTCCGGTGATAATTATCTTTCTCTGATTGACCTATTTAGCTCAGCATAATACCTTCTAGTTCCATTCGTGTCTTTGCCAATGGCAGGATTTCGGTTTCTTGATGGCTGAGTAATATTCCAGTGTGTGTGTGTGTGTGTGTGTGTGTGTGTGTGTGTGTGTGTGTGTGTATGTATTTATCTCTGTCAGTGAACATCTAGGCTCTTTCCACAGTTTGTCTATTGTGGACATTGCTGCTATAAACATTGGGGTGCAGGTGCCCATTTGGATCACTACATTTATGTCTTTGGTGTAAATACCCATTAGGGTAATTGCTGGTTCATAGGGTAGTTCTCTTTCCAACTTTTTGAGGAACCTCCATACTGTTTCCAAAGTGGCTGTACCAGCTTGCATTCCCACCAACAGTGTGAGAGGGTTCCCCTTTCTCTGCATCTTCGCCAACCTCTTTCATTTCTTGAGTTGTTAATTTTAGCCATTCTCACCATTGTGAGGTGGTATCTCACTGTGGTTTTGATTTGTAGTTCCCTAATGTCAAGTGATGTTGAGCATTTTTTCATGTATCTGTTAACATTTGTATGTTTTCTTTGATGAACTGTCTATTCATGTCTTCTGCCCATTTTTGATTGGATTATTTGTTCTTTGGGTGTTGAGTTTGGTAAGTTCTTTATAGATTTTGGACACTAGCCCTTTATCTGTTAAGATAAGAAAAATGTGGTGTTATTTACAGAGATTGAGATACTGGAGGAAGAGCAGGTTTGAGGGCAATGAGGTGCATGAGAGATAACCAAGTAGAGATTTTTGTATTGGCTTGCTAGATGCACAGAGAAGAAATTTGTACCACTGATAATGGGCACTGTGGTTGTAGATTGATAGAGCTCCACAATTAAAAAATTCAGGTAGATGAGGAGGAATCAGCAAAGCTGCCTGAAGTAGTTTTTAGATAAGTATGAAAACCAGGAAAGTATACAGCCCTGCAAATCAGGAAATGGAAGATAATCTCCAGGGTTAGATATTGGGCGGGATTGGATCCAAAGCAAAGTGCGACTTTTTGCTTTAATTAGAAGGGCTAATAAGAGGGAAGAAGAAAGGAATCTTCTCTGGAAAGGCAGTCATGTTTGTAGTGTTAAATGATAGGGACATAAAGGACCTTTTCTCTAAGAATTTATGCTTTCACCATGTGTCATTGCTGAGTGACAGGTAGAAAGTATGGTTGGTGTTTATGTGTGACTGCAGAAGAAAGAGATACTAGATGATGAAAATGATAAGATTCATGGACTGTGAAGTTTAAACTGAATACTAAAGTAGATAAAGTTAGGAGAGGCCTGAGAAAGAGGCAAAAATTGGTGAATCAACTTATGGAGGTGAAGAATGAAGGGTCGTAGGAATACTGGGCAGGCGAGAGGGAGTTTTGTGGAGACTGTGATCAGAGAGGTATTGCGTCTTTGGCCCAGAATACTTTTCCATTTTTGTACTTGCAGCATTGGGTACTTTACCTGATATCTAATGGACACACATGTTTGTTGACTCAACTGGAAATTAAGCTAAAATGCAAGATAGAAAATAAGTAATAAATGCTTGTGGGGATCAGATGAAATGCTGGAGTTGACTAAAAGGAGGAGTTCACTTTAGGCAATGACTTTCAGGCTCCTAGGCATATTTGAAATGGTGCTTTTAAGGTTTTCTTCTACATTTCTGTGGATTATTCTCTCTTGATTCTTAAGCTAGAAAGTAACATTAATATATTTTTTTCTAATTCTTTAATGTGTTCAAAACTATGTCTTTTGTAATTTCTTATAGGAGTTTGTAGTGGAAGTAGTAATTGTTTTTAAAGGTTGGGCTATCCTTGTACTTGGTTACATTAAAGGAGAAAATAATCCTTATTTTTACCTTTTATGGATAAAATATATAGAGAGGAAATAAGGAAATATAATTATTTACACATATCAAATTATACAGATTTCCTATATAAGAGATAAGTCATTTGTAAATTTTTACAGTAAAACTACTACTTTGCAATAGATGAAAGGAGACCAGTTTTGAGGGTGGTTTTCTTTTTTTAAGATTTTATTTATTTATTTATTTGAGAGAGAGAGAGAGAGAGATCACAAGTGGGCAGAGAGGCAGGCAGAGAGAGAGAAGGGAGCAGGCTCTCTGCTGAGCAGAGCCCAGTGCGATCCTTGATCCCAGGACCCCGAGATCATGACCTGAGCAGAAGGCAGAGGCTTAACACACTGAGCCACCCAGGCGCCCCCCCCCCTTTTTTTTTAAAGTGTAGTTGACATGCAGTGTTCTGTAATTTTAGGCATACAACATAGTGATTTCACAACTCTATGTAGTATGCTTTGCTTACCACAGGTGTAGCTATCCTTTGTCACCATACAGTGCTAGTATTGTACCACTGATTGTATTTCCTGGGTTGCACCTTTCATTTCTGTGACATATTTATTTCACAACTGGATTTTAGTACCTCCCACACCCACTTGTTTTCTGTATTTATGTCTCTGCTTTTTTTTTTTTTTTTTTAGATTCTACATGTAAGTGAAATCACATGGCATTTGTCTTTCTCTGTTATTTTTTTTTTTTCTTTTTAAACTAGGTTCCATGCCCAGTGTGGAGCTCATCAATGGGGCTTGAATTCAGGACCTGAGACTGAGAGCTAAGCTGAGGTCAAGAGTCAGACACTTAATTGACTGAGCCACCCAGGCACCACTGTCTTTCTCTGTCTTATTTCACTTAGCATAATACACTGTAGGTCCATCCAAGTTGCTGCAAATGGCAAGATCTCATTCTTTTCTTATGGCTGATATTCCATCTAATATACCACATCAAGGGTGCCTGGGTGGCTCAATCAGTTAAGCATCTGCCTTAGGCTCAGGTCATGATTACAGGGTCCTGGATTGAGCCTTGAGTTGGGGCTCCCTGCTCATTAGGATGTTTGCTTCTCCCTGTACCCTTCTCCCACTCATGTGCTCTCTTTCTCAGGGAGAAATCTTTAAAAAACATTAATATGCGGGACGCCTGGGTGGCTCAGTTGGTTAAGCGACTGCCTTCGGCTCGGGTCGTGATCCCGGAGACCCGGGATCGAGTCCCACATTGGGCTCCCTGCTCGACGGGAAGCCTGCTTCTCCCTCTCTCACTCCCCCTGCTTGTGTTCCCTCTCTCTCTGTGTTTCTCGCTGTCAAGTAAATAAAATCTTTAAAAACAAAACAAAACAAAACATTAATATGCCACTTATTTATCCATTCATCTGTGGATAGACACTTGGGTTGCTTCCCTATCTTGGCTATTGTAAATAATGCTGCAGTAAACATAGGGGTGTATATATCTTTTCAAATCAGTATTTTAATTTTCTTTGGGTCCATATGCAGTACTGGAATTATTGGATTATATGGTATTTCTATTTTTGCTTTTTTTGGGGAACTGCCATACTATCCTCTGCAGTGGCTTCACCAGTTTATATTTGTACCAGTGGTGCATG
This sequence comes from Spilogale gracilis, assembly GCA_004023965.1. Lineage (NCBI taxonomy): Eukaryota > Metazoa > Chordata > Mammalia > Carnivora > Mephitidae > Spilogale > Spilogale gracilis. Next base: position 48,317 of record PITA01011847.1, on the reverse strand, counting down.
AGTGTTCGTTTTCTCCATATCCTCACCAACATTTCTTATTTCTTGTGTTTTTTTTTCACCCTAGCCAATCTGACAGATGGAAAGTAGTATTGTAATTTTGATTTGCATTTCCCTAATGATTAGTGATGTTGAACATTTTTTTGTGTGTATTTTGGCCATCTGTATATCTTTGAAAAAATGTCTATTTACGTCCTCTGCCTATTTTTAATCAGATCATTTGGTTTTCTTTTTTGACGCTAAGTTATATAAGTTCATACATTTCATACATTTTGGATATTAAACTCTTACTGAAAATATCATTTACAGCCATCTTCTCCCATTCAGTTAGGTTTCCTTTTTGTTTTGTTGGTGGTTTCCTTCTCCGGGCAAAAGATTTTATTTTGGTGTAGTACCAATAGTATATTTTTGCTTTTGTTTTGCATGGGAAACATCTCTAGAAAGATGTTGCTAAGGCCAATGTCAAAGAGATTACTACCTGTATAGGAGCTTTATGGTTTCAGGTCTCACGTGTAGGTGCTATTTGGAGTTTATTTTTGTTTATGGTGTGAGAAAAGTTCTGTTTCATTCTTTTCCATGTAATTGTCCAATTTTCATAACACCGTTTGTAAAGAAGGCCAATTTGAATGAAAGTCTCATGTTTAAAAAAATAATTTTACTTCTTTCAGCTATGTAACCTAATTAGAAATAGTTTCAACAGAATCCTATTTAAATTAGATGAAATGACAACTTACTTGAAGTATTCTACATTTTGTATGGTACATTGTAGTTACATTTACTCAGAGTTGGAAGGCTTATTAAAACAGATTTCTGGGTCCTGCTCCAGGAGTTTCTTATTCACTAGTCTGTGCTAGGGCTAAGAATTTCTAACACATTACGAAGTAATAGTGCTGTTGCTGGTCTGAGACCACATTTTGTCTTAGGTTAAGAGCTTTAAAAAAGAAGAAATTTATTCCCCCTCCCCCTTTTTTTAAAGATTTTATTTATTTGACAGAGAGAAACACACCTAGAGAGGGAATACAAGGAGAGGGAGTGAGAGAGGGAGAAGCAGGCTTCCCGCCGAGCAGGGAGCCCGATGTGGGACTCCATCCCCGGTCTCCAGGATCATGACCTGAGCCGAAGGCAGTCGCTTAACCAACTGAGCCACCCAGGCGCCCCTAAAAAAGAAGAAATTTATTTCTAATAGGAAATATTTATAGTTTTAATTCTTTCCTAAAAAATAATTACTTATATTTTTATAGTTTATGAATTAAGAAAATAGATTTTAAAAACCATTTATTTTATAGAGTTTTCTAATGAATAAGCTGTTACAGTATGCTCTGAACAGGTTGCATGTTTATCAGAATATTTATTCTTTCTGTTCTTGGGACATTTGGGTGGGGCTGGGTTGGAGAACCGGCTCATAAGAAACATTATCCTCAAGATAGAGGGATTATAACCCCGTATTTAGCTTATTTGTTTTGTCAACTGCACCATGATGGGGAAAAGAACCTAGGACAAGGAAAGTATCTTGGTTTCTCTCAAAGTTATTTTAGTCATTTTTGGTGAAAGAATTATGTAGTGAAAATTGAGATTGAGTTCTAAAGTATTGACATTTCATGCTAATAATTAATCTGTAAAGCTGAATTTTAAAAGAAAGCCTGCTCTTACTCTGCTGGAGAACCATTTCACTTGGCCCTAGAAGTAAGGCTGCCAATCGGTAGGGCACAAATTTTGGGGGATTGAAAGTGATGTTTTGAACTTTTTAAAATGTAGAAAATATGTCCTTCAATTTAATGTCTTTCTTATGCTATTAAGATTATATAGGGGAGGAAAAGTCCTTTTCCTTCTACCCTTCAACGATTTTTGATTGGGACCCTATACCAGAGAGATTAACAAGAAAAAAACAGAAGTTAATGATATGTACATTTCTTATACATATTGGAGAAACCTAGGGAAATGTGTAACTCAGCTGTCTGAGAACTCTGGCTTATGTCAGATCTTTAACAAAGAACAATAAATATGTAGAGAAATGAAAGGATTAAAAAAAAAAGTTTTAGATTTCCAAGTATAGCAAACGGTGGAAAAGTAAATCTGCTGGAGGAAATTAATGGTGTGAGGTTTGTTTGCAGATTTCTTTTCTTTCGTGTTTTTTGTTTTTTTTTTTAAGATTTTATTTTTTTTGACAGAGAGAAACATCTAGAGAGGGAACACAAGCAGGGGGAGTGAGAGAGGGAGAAGCAGGCTTCCCTCCAAGCAGGGAGCCTGTTGTGGGGCTCGAACCTGGGACTCCAGGATCATGACCTTTGCTGAAGGCAGACATTTAATGACTGAGCCACCCAGGCTCCCCTGTGGATTTGTTTCATGACATCTCTGGGCATCTCCTGCTTTTAGGTAATAAAAGGGGGAGGATTTGCTGCTTAATTGCCTTTAGCTCAAAATAGTTTTTGTGTCAAAGAGGCATATTTTGGGGTGACATATTATGGTTTCCTTCAGATAAAAGGAAGTCTCTACCTGTTTTTATCACTGGTGTGAGTTTAGTAGTATTTCATATTACTGCCACTAAGAAAGAATTATGATATCAGTATACATAAAAATATGGTAAAGGTGTTTTCTAATGTAAACACTTGGCAGATACCATCATTTAGCCCAGGTATGGTAATTTCCCTGTATACTGCCTCCATCGGATGTTTTCATGCATTTAAAACTTTTTGGGTAAGATAGGATGTTAGTGTAAGAGCTGTTATCCACATGTATCATTTCAGCTTTTTCTCCTTTGAGTTAATTTCTCTAGCTACTCTTCATAGCAGAGAGTTTCATATTATGCTAGCACTTCATCTGTCCAGAATTTAACCTGGCAATCTCATCTAACTAAAACACAGTCAGTAATCAAAACTTAAAAGAAGGGGCGCCTGGGTGGCTCAGTTGGTTGGGCGACTGCCTTCGGCTCAGGTCATGATCCTGGAGACCCTGGATCGAGTCCCACATCGGGCTCCCTGCTCGGCGGGAAGCCTGCTTCTCCCTCTCTCACTCCCCCTGCTTGTGTTCCCGCTCTGGCTGTGTTTCTCTCTGTCAAATAAATAAAAAATCTTAAAAAAAAAAAAAAAAAACTTAAAAGAAAAATAAAAAGGCTTTAGAACAAAATAAATGCCACTAATTAATGGCTAAAGCTCAGATATTAGCAAATGGCCATTTTCTTGAGTTAGTTAGGCCTCATGATTTATTTTATATACAGTTCTTGTAATACTAGTTTTATCTAGTTTGTGTCTCTTCAAAGTGTAAAAGGAACAGAGATTGAAATAGATGCGTTGAAGAAGTTATAGCTACTAGCTAGACATAGGGGAAGAAATGATGAAGCCACAAACTGGAGCTAAAAGTAAAGCAGTTTGGATCCATTTAACAATGAGTTCAAGTGGTTTGGCATATCTTTATAGACCCTGAGATCATTGAGAGGTAATAGAGTGTGGTTACTAATGTTGGCAGGGCTATTCACATTACTTTGCTCAATATGTTCTTATAAAGGTAGTAAAGAATTTATTACATTTGACAGATTGTACTCATAGGGGATCAAAAGTTGGTTCCAAAATTCACTTAACTAATATTTATTAGCACTCACTGTGTCTTAGAGCAGTAGACAGGTATGTGCAGAAAATGCTATTATATCTATTATTCTTTAGAAATAATTTAAAATACGTAGGGGTGCCTGGGTGGCTCAGTGGTTAAACCTCTACCTTCAGCTCAGGTCATGATCCCGGAGTCCTGGGATTGATCCCTGCATCAGGCTGCCTGCTCAGCAGGAAGCCTGCTTCTCTCTCTCTCTCTCTCTCACTCCCTCTGCTTGTGTTTCCTCTCTTGCTATATTTCTGTCTGTCAAATAAATAAAAAATCTTAAAAAAAAAAAAGACTTTAAGATATGTTAATATCACCATTGGTGTAAATGTAATGTGAAAAATATTCATATTTCTTTATAATTACTTTGAGGTTTTTGGTACTTAGACATTTCAAACTTTGCATTGGTTTTATTTATAAAAAAAGAAACATTGTAAATGAGGAAAACACTGGCTTTTTGCCTAGTACAGGAATCGGCAAACTGTGGTCCATTGGGGTCAAATTTGGCCCATCACTTTATTTTGAGTGACCCTTGAGCTAAGAATGGTTTTTATCTTTTTAATTGGTTGAAAAATCAATAGTAACAAATGATGTATAGTGGCATGACTTATAATATTGACAGATGAAAATTCTATGAAATTCAAATTTCAGTTTTCATAAATTAAGTTTTATTGGAAATATAGTCATACTTACTCCTTTACATATTGTTTGTGGCTGATTTTACACTACAACAGCAGAGTCAGGTAGTTTTGAGAGAACTGCATGGTTCCTCTGGTCCTTTTACAGAACAAATTTGCTGAATCTTGACCTAGTAGATTTGTTTAGGCTCTAAGATTGTACTGCTACACTTGATTAAAGTTCTGTCGTGTTTTTGGGTATCAGTATATCTTATGAAAGGAAATGGCTTGTGTCAGAATTTCTGATCTTCTTGTGATGATTGGCTGACTGTTTTATATGCTTCATCATTTCTTAGTACAAATAACCTATCACCAGCCTGTCTTACGGTAAGCACTTCATCATTGGTTGAATGATAGCTACAGATTTGTAGTCCTTACCTAATAACAAATTCTGGTTCATTCAGCAGGAAGTTTCTTATTTGTGTTTTTTAAAAAATTATTTATTAAATAGAGCTGAAAAATGCCTTGAAATATGACAAAATCTTTTACTATATTAAGAGATTTAGCTATATTGTACTAATCTTGAAATAGAGATGCTTTTCTACCACCAATGAGTTTTTCAAGTTGTGTTTCTGTTCTCTTTCCTTTTCCCTTTTTCCTCAATCGCATTAATAGGTAGTTTTGCTGATAGCATTAAAGTTATAAAACTGGTTTTTGATCTATGCTTGCGAGATTAATTTGTGGTTATACTATTTACAAATTTAGGTTTAGAAGTAGAATCTCAAGTTGTATAGTTTTTAAAATCACCTCTTGAGGTATGGTATACATACAATGAATATATAAAGTTTTAAGTCTCGAAATTGTATAAACCACAATAGAAGTATAGAACATTTCCAAAAATTTTAATTCCGGCTACTTTGCAGTTAATTCCATCTCTTCCTCCACAAACCCCTGTCCAGGCCACTAATCACTTTGCCATTAACCATTAGAATAGTTTAGTCACTTGGGAGTTTTTTAAAAATAGAGCCATAGAATATGTACTCTTTTGTGTCTAGCATCTTTAGCTCAGCATGTTTTTGAAATTCGTTCATGTTGTTCCCTCTATCAGTAGATACAGCTAATTATTAGTTACAATGTTAATTATTTAGTAATATTCCATTTTATGAATATTCCACAATTTGTTTACTCATTCGTGTGTTGATGGACATTTAAGTTGTTCCCAGTTTTTGATTGTTATGGATGAAGCTACCGTGGATATTCACACACAAGTCATTTTGGATATTCATATTCATATTTCTTTCTCTTGGGTAAATACTTGGGATTGAAATTTCTGAGTTGTCACTGTGATCAAGTGATTAACCAGAAGCTGAAGGATGATGAAGTTGCCTAGCTAAAGAAAAATGCAGATACATTGTGGGACATCCAGAAAGACCTAAAAGCTCTGTGACTCCTGGCTTCTAGGCTGTAGAAATTTAAAACTGCAATGGGATTAACTGTGAGCCTTTAGTTTTTCATTCATATACATGGATCACAGTTTGCTTTTTTCTTCCTAAATATGTGAATCTGGGCTCACAGAATCAAAGCCCATGCTTGATTTAATGTTTGCAATATGATCCCTTGAACAAATAAAATTAACTGTTGTAGTGTGAAAAAAAATTCGGGATGGTATGCTTAGCTTAGTTTGTGCTTAACATTTCAAGAAACTGCTAAACAATTTTTTTTAATAGTGATTGCGTTATTTTAAAATTCCCGCCATGTAAGAGAGTTCCATTTGTCCCAAATCCTCAATAACTCTTGGCATTGTCAGTATTTTCATTAGTGGATTTGTAGTAATATTTTCTTTCTGTTTTACTTTGCATTTCCCTAATGGTGTTTAATGTGCTTATTGGCCATCTGTGTATCTTTTGTGAAGCATCTATTCAAATCTTTTGCCCATTATTAAAAAATCAGGTTTTACTATCATTAAGAATTTTTATGTGTTCTGGATACAAGTTCTTTGTCAGGTTTATGTACTGGTAGTATTTTCTCCCAGTCTGTGGCTTTTCCTTTTATTAATAGTGTCTTTTAAATGATACAAGTATTTAATTTTAATAAATTCCAATTCATTAATTTTTTTAGCAGTTTAAGCTCTTTCTTATAGAAGTTTTTGCCAGCCCCAAATGGTGAAATTTTTTGTCTCTTATATAGTTTTAATAGTTCTAGCTTATACATTTAAGTCTATTATTAATTTCAAGTTAATATTTGTTTAGATTATGAAATAAATATTGGGGTTATATACTTGTCTAAGCAGTCAAATGAGTAAAAGATAAACTTTTTTCATTGACATCTTGGTTTAAAATCAGTTGAACATATATGTAGAAATATTTTTTTATTTTTTAATTGAGTAGAGTTGATAGACAAGTTAGTTTCAGGGATACAACATGATTCAACAAGTCTATCTATTACACTATGCTTATTACCACAAGCATAGGTCTACCATCTGTCACCATGCAACACTGTTGCAATACTCTTGACTGTGTAACCTATGCTGTACCATTTATCCCCATAACTGGAAGCCTGTACCTCCCACTTCCCTTCAACTATTTTGTCCTTCCCCCCACCTCTTCCCCTCTAGCAAGAATTAGTTTTTGTTCTCTGTAGTTTATGAATCTGTTTCAGCTTTTGCTTGTTTATTGATTTGTTTTATTTTTTAGATTCCACATGGAAGTGAAATCACATGGTATTTTTCTCTATTCAGTTTACTTCACTTAACATAATTCCATCTAGAACTATTCATGTTGTTCTAAATGGCAAGATCTCATCCTTTTTTATGGTTTGGAAATATTCTGTTTGTGGGGGAAGGGGCACACCGCATCTTCTTTATTCATCTATTGATAGACACTTAGGTTGCTTCCATATCTTGGCTATTATAAATAATGCTGCAGTTAACATGGGGGTGTGTATATTTTTCTGATTAGTGTTTTTGTTTGCTTTGGGTTAACACCTAGTAGGGGAATTACTATGAATCTACTTCTTGACTCTCTTTTCTGTTGTATTGCTCTGTATATCTGCTGTTAGGCCTATATCACATTCTCATTATTATTGTAGTTTCATATCAAGCCTTGAAAGCAGGTAATGAAAGTTCTCCAACTTTATTATTATTCTTTTTTAAAGTTGTGTTGGCAATTCGAAGTCCTTTGTATTTCCATAAATAATTTTGAACAAGAGCTCTTTGTTTATTTTCTGCTGTGATGGTGTGAAAGGACTTTTCTAGAAAGTCACATTTTTTCTTACACGTTTTTCTTCAGTGGTTTTTGTCTACTTGTTTCTATTGGAAATATGAAATAGATTTCTGATTTGTTAAGTATATCTGGTATTTTGGGGACATACTTCTATATAGTCTTGATAAAATTTCTTTTAGATTGTAATTTTCATTCCAGATTAGTTCTCTGCAGCATGAAATAGTTTCTTTATATCATAGTTCTATTGTTTTCTGATGAAGCATGGCAGCAGGGACATTAATGATTCAATACTGTAATCTTAATCGTTGCTTTGTAAATACTACTGGAGGATACAGAACTGAAAAGTTAGGTGTATTTTCTCCTTAAATTTCAAAAGTAAAGAATTAGAGCTTTGTTTGCATATGGATCGCTTCACTTTTACTAAATAGAAACTCAGAGAGGAAAATATGTCATTATAGTTTGAGGACAGAATATATTTTGTTTTTCAACTCTTGTTTTATTCTCTATTAGGTGTTTTTATTCAATATTTCATTAATCTTTTACTTCTTCAGAAGTTACCTTCAGTTTGTCAAATTTCTCCAATAAAAACCATTTATCATAGGGTTCTATGCATAGAAAAGGTGTTTTAGGGCAGTCTGAAACTAAATTAATATAACTAAGTGTAATTTTAATTTGCTATAGACTTAAATGAGAACAATGTGACAATCAGTATGTTGCTATTAAAGGTCTTAAAGATGAATTTTTAATTTGACATTTACAAAAGTATTCCAGAATATACTTTGTCAATAACATATTTGTTCTAGCTATTCAGTGATAGCCAGAGGGGATGGAAAAATAAAATCTTTTTCAACACAGGGGTCAGTAAATTAAGACCTGAAGGGGGACCTGGGTGGCTCAGTTGGTTAAGCATCTAACTCTTGATCTCCCTTCAGGTCTTGATTTCAGGGTTGTGAGTTCAAGCCTTGTATTGGGCTCTATGCTGGGCATGGAGTGTACTTTAAAAAAAACAAAGGAAACCTGTGAGTCAGTTTTAAGCCATTGCTTAATTTATTTTTTTTTAAAGATTTTGTTTATTTATTTGACAGAGAGAAACACAGCTAGAGAGGGAACACAAACAGAAGGAGTAAGAGAGGGAGAAGCAGGCTTCCTGCCGAGCAGGGAGCCCAATGCTGGACTCGATCCCGGGTCTCCGGGATCATGACCTGAGGCGAAGGCAGTCACTTAACCAACTGAACCACCCAGGCGCCCCTACCATGGCTTAATTTTTTGTATAGCCTACAAGCTAAGAACAGTTTTTATGTTTTTGAAGTATTGAAGGAAAAATAAAGAATAATTTTGTGACATATAAATTATATGAAATTCAGATTTTAGTGTACATAAGTAAAAATTTATTGGTACATTGACACTTTTGAAATAAAAATAATAGATTTTTTGAAATAAAAATAATAGATTTTTCCTATACACATAAAAACATATCCTAACTCTAAAATAAAGGAGAAATAAAAGGAGAATAAGTTAAAGAAAAATATACATCTTAATAAATAAATTCTTAGATTGACTGCATTAGAAAACATAATAGTCAGATACTTGAAACCTGCTTATAATTTTGGAACATTTGGTGAATATTAGCGATGCAAGACTAGTTTGTCTTTATAATGGAATTCATTCTATGCTCAGATAATTATTTATAGATTTCTAACTTGCAAAAGGATGAGAGGTATAAATAACTTTGAATGTATAAAATAAATTCTAAAACAATCAGTATAATCAGTAGGACTGGAAGAGGAGGTCAAAAGTAACATTGTCTGGGGCGCCTGGGTGGCTCAGTTGGTTGGGCGACTGCCTTCGGCTCAGATTATGATCCTGGAGAACCCGGGATTGAGCCCCACATCAGGCTCCCTGCTCGGCGGGAAGCCTGCTTCTCCCTCTCTCACCTTCCTTGATTGTGTTCCCTCTCTAGCTGTATTTCTCTCTGTCAAATAAATAAAATCTTAAAAAACAAAAAGAACAACAACAACAACAGCAACATTGTCCATTGCTCCCAGTAGAGACTTGATAGATAATACATTGAATCCTTTATTTCTTTCCATAGCATTTCATAAAGGCATAAAAATAGACACTGGACAGAAATACTAGAATTCCCATTTTTGAGAAAAATAGAAAGCAGAAAGAAATCAGATGGTCATAAATTTTTGTGTAAGACTGATGACTCACAGACCTGTACCCCTGAATCAAATAATACATTGTATGTTAATAAAAATAAAGATAGAAAAAATGCATTTAAAACTATATGTATCACAAAATAAAATAACAGATATAAAAGCCAAGAAGTGTAATTGATAAATGTAAATAGGATAAACTTCCCATCAAAAGGGAAGTATCTTCACATTATATCACAAAATAAATTTCCTAAGTCTTAGATCTGTGAATGTTGAAACTAAATTTTAATTCAGACTGGAAATCATTAAATCTCAGTCTGTAGCTTTTTCTATCTCAGTCTCTCTGTCACACACACACACACAACTTCCTAATGACTCAGTCCATGATGAAGTTTAAGTATCTTTATAGATTGGAAAAATGCTCTCTTTTTTAAAAATTTTATTTATTTATTTGACAGAAACACAGCTAGAAAGGGAACACAAGCAGGGCAAGAGAGAGAGAGGAAGAAGCAGGCCTTCCGCCAGCAGGGAGCCCGATGTGGGGCTTGATCCTGGACTCCGGGATCATGACCTGAGCCAAAGGCAGATGCTTAATGACTGAGCCACCCAGGTGCCCCTCTGTTGACTCTAAGACAAAATCAATACATTAGTTGTGTGAGACTTTAAATGAGATTAGATCTTAGTCCATGACAAATTAAATGCAAAAATTACAGTGATTATAATGCAGCACTAAATAACATAACTAGCAACTTAGAACACATATACAAACACATTTAAGAATATGACCTCTTCGAAAGTGTCCACTGAGTATTAGAAAATGTACATATGTAACATTTAAATCATATATAACATATAAAATTACAGAAAATTAAAGGATTCTCTGATCACAAGGCAGTAAAAGCAGACATTTATAACAAAATTTAAAATGGGAAAAAGTTTCCACATGGAAATTTTAATGCTATTTTGGTAACTCTAAGGTTAAAGAGGAAATGAAGCCGTTTTGGTGAAACTTTTATATATTAGAACCTATAGGACACACCTAAAAGTGCTCAAAATAAAATTCTTTGTTTCAGGGCACTTGGGTGGCTCAGTCAGTTAAGCATCAGGCCATGATACTGGAGTCCCTGAATCAAGTGCCATGTCAAGCTCCCTACTTAGCGAGGAGTCTGACCCTCCCTTCTCTTATGCTTTCTCTCTCTCCCTCCCTCTCTTTCCCTCTCTCTCTCAAATAAAGAAATAAAATCTTGTAAAAAAGTTCCTTGTTTTAAGTAATTAAGTGTTGAGAAAGGTATGAAGATAACTTAAGCAACCAACTAAGTTGGAAAAAGAAGAAAATAAATCTAAATAAAGTAGAAGAAAATAAGACATAAATATGAAAAAAGAATGAGTTATTAAAAACAATTAGTTAATGTGCTTCTTAAAACAAGAGATACAAATTGTTAGTAACTCATTCAAGTACAACTGGGAGAAATTGCAGTTTTGTAGAATAAGAAATGAAAGTGAGGAAATAATTAAGGTACACTGGTAGAAAAAAGAATAAGGTTAAACTGCTGTGCTCATATTTATTGCATTTTGGATGAAAGAGATATTTTCTAGGAAATGTTAATGATTTGAACTGATTCTAGAAGAGACCAAAAAATCTAGTTAGGACAATTATAATGGGAAAAGTAAGGAAAGTTGTTAAAGAGAGAATAATAAACCTAACTGGAAATGTGGGGGATTGAAAAGAATTACAAAATACTGCTAAAGAAACAAAATTTGATTAAAGACCTAACATAAGCCTAGAGGGAAAGACTAAGCATCACAAGAATTCACTTTTCCCTTATTTAATGTATAAATTTGACATGATTACAAAGAAAATACTACCAAGATACATTTTGTTTGTTTTTGGAAATAAGCTGTGCTAAACTGAGGAATAAAGTTGCAAAATATGTAGGCAAATTCTGAAGAAAAAGGTTAACGAAAGAACACTCATTCTTACAAGATGTTGCACCATGTTATGATAAATCAGTAATTAAAACTTTGGTACAGATAAAAAATGGATAATGTCTACAATAATTTCAAATTCTTGTAAGGAGTTAGTATATATCCTATACATTGCATTTCTAATGAGAAAAAATTATTTAGTAAATGGGGCAACTAGGTAATGGTCTGGAAAAAAGTTTATATCTCTGCTTTCATACTTTATCATTATTATTTTGAAAATATTTTATTTATTTGACAGAGCACACACAAGCAGGTGGAGGGGCAGATGGAGAGGGAGAAGCATTCCCCACCGAGCAGGGAGCCTGACATGGGGCCCTGGAGCCTGACATGGGGCCCTATCCCAGGACCCCAAGATAATGACCTCAACCGAAGGCAGACACTTAACTGACTGAGCCATCCAGGCGGCCCTCTGCTGTCATATTTTAAAATAAATTTCAGGGGCACCTGGGTGGCTCATTTGGTTACGCGACTGCCTTTGGCTCAGGTTATGATCCTGGAGACCCGGGATCGAGTCCCACATTGGGCTCCCTGCTCGGCGGGAAGCCTGCTTCTCCCTTTCTCTCTCACTCTGCTTGTGTTCTCTCTCTGGCTGTGTTTCTCTCTGTCAAATAAATAAAATCTTAAAAAAATAAAATAAAATAAATTTCAGATGGAATGAATATCTGAATGGAAAAAAATGAAACTTGGTAAGTTTTAGAAGAAAATACAGGATATAAGTTTTATTTTTATATTTTTAAAAGATTTTGTTTATTTATTTGACAGAGAGAAACACAGCTAGAGAGGGAACAGAAGCAGGGGGAGTGAGAGAGGGAGAAGCAGGCTTCCCGCTAAACAGGGAGCCCGATGCGGGGCTCGATCCCAGGACTCTGGGATCATGACCCGAGCCGAAGGCAGTTGCTTAACCAACTGAGCCACCCAGGCATCCCAGGATATAAGTTTTAAAAATCTTATAGAAAGAAGTAAAGCAGAGGGAGATAATGTAGGGAGGCAGCCGGCAGAGAGTAGAGAGCTGCAGTTTGAAATAGAGGAGACAGGTGGCCTTAGTGAGACCTGTCATTTGAGTCAGCTACCTGAAGGAAATGAAGGAATATGCCGTGCATGTTTGGTAGGAGAGCAGTTGCAGGTTTGGGACTATCAGTTGCATTGGCCCCTGAGGTAGAAATAGGTTTGGAATTTCCTAGGTTTGCCACGGTGCCGGGGTAACTGGAGGAACGGAGCAGAGGCGGGGTGGGGAGGAAGCAAGCCCCATACATTTTGTAATCACTTTGCTTTTTCATGAGGTTGAGTAGGAAGCCATTAAAAGATGTTGAACCAAAATAGTGATGATGATTTGAGTTGTTTAAAAATGGATTATAAAGGTCAAGTATGGAAGCAGGGTATCAGTATGGAACCTACAAGCTTGAATGAGAGGGGTGTCCACGAGCTATTGAGAAGTGGCTCGATTCTGCTACATTTTGAAGGTTGAGCTGAAAGAATTGTTGTTAAAGTTAATTAAAAGGGATAGGGTTAGTTAATAAAATGAGGAAGATGTGTGGTGGGGAATTCAGAAACTCAGTTTAGGACAGATTAAGATACTGTTAGATTAAAGTTGGAGCTTTAAGTAGGTATAAACTAATAAGAGAGAGCGGTCTGGTATGTGAAATAAACATTTGATTGTCATCAGTGTATAGGTTTAAAGTCACAAGAGTAAATGAGAGCTGCAAAGAAGTCCATGTAGATTGGAGAGTGTGGTGGTGGGAGCCTTTGGAAATTATTTCCTTATTCTTTTTATATTTTTGTCAAACCAGAGAGCAAAATAATCTCCTGATAATGAGGAAGGAGATGTGGGAAATTTGGGAAAAATGAAGAAATTGTGTACCCAAATAGAAGAGTCTGTGTACAAGGAGAAATTTACCATATGAAGCTAGGCAGTGTTAAGGCCCCACTTGAGGGTAGTGATATTGAATTTAAAATTAAATGTGTTAAAATGCATGTGATTTTTGACCAAGCATTTCATATTCTAGGTATATTTAATGATACTCTTGGGTATATGAAAGGAGGACACACAAGGATATTTTGTTACAGCATTGTTAACAGTGAAAGATTAGAAAGTAAATGTTCCTCATTAGTAAACCGATTAAATGATTTATGATACATCCATATGTTTGAATTCTGTACAGCCATTGGTAAAAAATAAGGTAGCCCTAATATGTACTAATATGAAACGATTGTCAAGATACTGTGGAGAGGACAAGATGTAAATTAGTATGCATGATTTCATCCCATATGTTTAATTAAATAAGAACATGAATATATAGATGCTTGTTGATTTACAGGGTAATGCTAATAGGATGCATAAGCTGCAATTCTTGGTTGCCTCCAGGGAGGGCGATTGGGTGCTTATTTGGCAAGATTGGAAGGAAGACTTGCTTAAGAGAAGATTCAGGCCACGTTGTGGTGGATCTTCAGCAATAGTTGGAGTATGGATTTTACATCATGGTAAATGAGCAGAATTACGTGAACAGAGCTTTGTTTTTGAAAATTGACCTTTTTATCAGTCCTTCAAATAGATTAGAAAAGAGGAAAGTCAGGAGTAGCAGACTTAGTAAAGAAGCTGTTGCAATAGCCTAGGTTAGTGTTAATGCATGCCTTATTCATACTGCTGTGAATTTCTCAAATGTCATATTCTGACTTTTTTTTTTTAAGATTTTATTTATTTATTTATTTGACAGAGAGAAACACAGCTAGAGAGGGAACACAAACAGAGGAAGTGAGAAAGGGAGAAGCAGGCTTCCCCGCCAAGCAGGCAGCCCGATGTGGGGCTCGATCCCAGGTCTCTGGGATCATGACCCGAGCCAAAGGCAGTCGCTTAACCAACTGAGCCACCAAGGTGCCCCATGTTCTGGCTTTTTAACATCTTATTTGCCATCCTTCAGCTATAGTGGTTAGTGTTTGTCAGATAAGAGGCCTACTGGATATTTGATGGCTAAGAATATTCAAGCATCATCCACTTTCTTCCAGTAGGCCTCAGTAATAAGTGACTCTTGAATTCTTTTGCATCTTCTGTTCCTATCATTTGGCATTAGCTTATATTATCTTATAATCTTTCCCAGTAATTATAAACCCTGTGAGGCTATCTTACTCTTTTTATCTGCCTATGTTTAACTTGTTGTACAGGATGAATTATTTTATTGGTATCATATATATATAGTATATATAAGTATTGTAGGTTATTAGTATTGTTTACTCTGCCTTTGTATATGTTCTTTGAAGACCAGTGTTTTATTCTCATTAAAATGGGATTTTTTTTTTTTTAAGATTTATTTGAGAGGGGAGGGGCAAAAGGAGCAGGAGAGAATCCTCAAGTAGACTACTTGCTGAGCACAGAGCCTGACATTGGGCTCGATTCCAGGATCCTGAGATCATGATCTGAGTCGAAATCAAGAATCAGATGCTTAACTGACTGATTAACCAGGTGCCCCAAAATAGGAGTTTTGCATAGTGATTGAGAGCATAGACTCTGCAACTAGATTGCTTGAACTTGAATTATCTAGTGAAGTTGGGGCTACTTAATATCAATATAAATTAGTTTCCTTATCTTTCAGCGGAGATTTGAAGATTAAATATATTTTATGTGAATGCTTATTAACACAATGCTTTATGTGTAGTGAATATTATGTATGTTATGGAAGGTTTAGCTATTATTATTGATTGATTTTGGAGAAATTCAGTTGAATAACATCAGTTCTTATTTACTTTACCTGTGTTTGCCCTGCCTATTTGTATTAAAATGGCCAATTTCTTTGTTTTCTTCAAATTATAGCAGCCTCTGTCTCTTGCAGCATACTGTTTTGGTGATGAATTTAGACCTTTAACAACTATGTTCCATTTATATTTTCTTTTGATAAGTAGGATTCTAGTGTTAAGGGATAGTAACCCACTTTGTTACTACTTCTTTTATAATTGCAAAATCAGTATGACACAGTGTGAGTACTGATTCCCTTGTTGGGTTATTGCCAACTTTGCATTGCCTCGTGCCACACTGTACTAGAGGGATGAGTTAATCATCTTTCCAAGGTCTGTTCCCTTGATGCTTGACAACTTGACTGGTGGCCCTTTTGACAAAGACTATAGCCAGTTTCCTACAGCTGAGTTAACCTTTTACAACTGTTTAAATGAACCTCTTTTTATTTATTTTATTTTTTTTTTAAAGATTTTATTTATTTGACAGAGAGAAACACAGCCAGAGAGGGAACACAAGCAGGGGGAGCGAGAGAGGGAGAAGCAGGCTTCCTGCCGAGCAGGGAGCCCTATGTGGGACTCGATCCCAGGTCTCCGGGATCATGACCTGAGCCGAAGGCAGTCGCTTAACCACCTGAGCCACCCAGGTGCCCCTAAATGAACCCCTTTTTAAAAACTGTTAAAAGATTCCAAGTGTGAAAGAAAAATGCGGTTTATTTCAAGTTTAAAAATAAGTCCCCCTTAATATTATTGTTCAAAGCAAATGTTTATGTATTTTGAAATTTTAAAAAATTCTATGAAACTGAATTTATCATTGCAGTAAACTTTCATAAACCATTTGCTTTAACAATTACTGGTAGGTCGCCTCCGTGGCTCAGGCAGTTAAGTGTTTGTGTTCGACTCAGGTCATGCTCCTGGGGTCCTGAGATGATGTCCCACATTGGGCTCCCTGCTCAGCAGGGAGTCTGCTTCTCCCTTCACCTCTCCCCTATTCCTGATCACTCCCTCTCTCTCGCGCTCTCTCTCTTTCAAATAAATAAATAAAATAAAATAAAGAATTACTGGTGATAATGGATAGCAGAAATGAATTTTGTATAACAAGTAAAACTTATTACAAATTTTCTTATACTTAATTGCACAAGCAGGTATGTTTCAATTTGTTTATTTTTCATTTTGCTTTTTTTTAACTTAACCAGGCACTGTTGAATTATTTTTGTTTGTGTTAGCAGATTTCGTACTTAAAGCAGCTAAAATATTGGATTGTGAAATAAGAGGCCATCCATTTTGGAATAGCTCTGCAAAGCTCTCTGTACCTAAAAACTGTACTGTTCATTTGAATTGTTCCATGATATGTTTTTAGAATTTAATTATGTTTATGTTTATGATCAAATATGATTAAATCCGTCTAAGATTGGGAACAAATGATTCTGTGTTTTGTACTTAAATTAACCTCAGTCTTAGTGATGCATGGAAGTACTTGTTTTTTTTTTTTGTTTTTTTTTTTAAGGCAGCTGTTTATCTCCCTTTTTACCAAAATTTATGAGAAATATTATTATTTATACTTTTTGGCCAGTATTTTTTAGAATTTTATTGTTTTTAAATTATAAAAAAATACATATCCCAGAGCATTAAAAAAGGGTACTATATAGCTCCTTGATACCCCCAATATTTAAGAAGAAAACATAACCAGAATGTAAGAAAATAAGAACAATGAAGTAAAAGTTAATTTAAAAAAAAGATTTATTGATTTATTTATTTTAGAGAGAAGAGAGAGAATGAATGGGAGGGAGAGGGAGAGAGAATCTCAGGCAGACTCCCCACTGAGCACAGAACCTGATGTAGGGCAAGAGTCAGATACTTAACCAGCTGCATCACCCAGGTGCCCCTAAAAGGTTAATTTTTTGTATGAGCTAAGAATGAGCTAATGCAGCTAAATAATAACCTTTGTTGAAAAAAGAAAGTTATCCTGAGTAACAGGGTAGCAACAGAAGAAATAAACTTATTGACTTATTTACATCATCAAATCAATTCTTTTGACAGCATTTTTATTTACATGTATTGTCTTGGGCTGTTATGTTAATAAGCTGGTGTTTAAACTTCTTTTTTCTTAAAACCTGATAGGTTGGAAACGGCCTATTAACTTCTACTTGTACATCACTAGAATGCCCTTGATTTGTCAGTCATGTATGTTTGTAGGTGGAATAAAAGTATTTAGGGATAATTTAACTTGTTCTTCCTAGAAGTCTCAGCCATGCCCAAACCTCCCAAGTTAAGGATAGGATTTCAGTCCTGATAAATGTTCTTTGCCAGACACAATAATATTTCTCTTTTGGTGGCATTAGGTGATGGGTATAAATTGAATCAGGATAGATGAATAGTTGCCATCAATATAGTTACACTGCATTAGAATCCATAGAGCAGATAACAGCTAAGTTAGCAGTTCAGTTGCAGTTGCTGTACAAATAAATTCATTGCATTGCCACATAGTCCTCTTTTATTGGAGGGAATATTTACTGATTTGTGCTATAGTCAGTGACATTTAATGAAATTATTTTAAATGTTCTAAAATTGAGGAAGGATTTAAAGCTATAATGAAAAGTGACCATCTCATTGTGTTTCTGTGCAAAATATTCTTACTGTGTACCTATGTCTTTTATTTGTCATCATTAGCTTAGCAAGTGTTTAACTAAATTATTAACTAATAATTAACTGTTTTATAAAAGGATACCACAGGTAACCCAGAAAGAAAAGAATGCCATGTAGGTATTTATATGCATTTAATGAATGCTTGATATATGCAAGAGTACTAACATATCATCTTAGCCACTTAAGCTGACTAACTTTAGGCAAATTGCTTCACCCCTAATCCTTGGTTTTCTCATATGTAAAATATGGATAAAGATAATACCTCATAGGGTTATTATGGGAAATATATGAGTTAATACATGCAGAGGTTATGCTTAGTGGTCAGCGAATGTTAGCTGTTACTATTGTGTAATTAATTACAGATCAGTGGAAATTCTTATATATTCTCTAGCATTATGGCTAAGCTTCTAGAAAAGATGCTTAACTCGAGAAATGATATATGTGATGATTCATTTCACTCTTCCATTAGGTTACTTAAATTTCTTGTTGGTTTTATAATAACTTTGTTGAACCTTCAAGTTAAGTTCTATAAAGATGAATAAGGTCTGCTTTGCTTTGAAGTATCTTATTTTGGAACTTGTATAAGAAGTCAGTAAGGGGGTGAATTCCATAAGTAACTCTAAAAAAGGGAGATTTTTAGTTTTTCCCTTTTTTGTGGCACACGGAATCTGTATTGGGGGTTAATAAATCAAATATCTTTGTTAGGTTAGAAATGTGTTTGGGAAAACATAATGAAAAGTTAATTATTTCATTTTTATATGCATTTTATACCTTTTCCATCACCCCTTTTTATTGCTTCAGTAATTCATTCTGTGTACTAATTTATTCATTAAAATAACATTAAGTACTGTGAAATTTTGTCATCCTCACAAAATGGTAGAAGGGAAATATTTAGAATTTATGAAAAGATTATCTGGTAATTCTCTTTTGACATAATTTTTAATATACCAAACCATTAAGTCTTTTCTTGCTAATTTTATAATTTAACTTGTTAGCCTTTATAGTTGGGTAAATTGTAATATGGTTACTAAAGTTGAATTGAAAAACATATCAAGTTTCAAGGAACAAAATAACTATCTATAAGTAGAATTCCATAGCTATGCACAGTTCTCTACCCCTTGTAATTTGTCATGTCTTGATAATGACTTTATCTGGATATAGAGCCTAGTACAATTTGAGGAGATTTCAAGTATATCTCTTATACTTATAGACACAATGACTTTAGAAATAGAAAAAACTCTGAAATGTTGTCCTTGTAAATGTCACAGGGATAGGCAAATAGTCTTACTGACCAAATATGCACTTTTTCCCATAGTATTGAATTTGACCGGGATTGTGACTATTTTGCAATTGCTGGGGTTACAAAGAAAATTAAAGTCTATGAATATGGCACAGTCATTCAGGATGCAGTGGATATTCATTACCCTGAAAATGAAATGACCTGCAATTCCAAAATCAGGTACTTAGATTATTGTTTTTTTGGACATAATGCAGTGTGTGTATAACCTTTAATATCTATAATTCATATGAGTTTATTTTACTTTTCTGTGAGACTGCTTTTTTATTCATGGTAAAAACTAATTGTATACAAAGGGTACTTTAGAATCTTTCTTACAGATATTGGTTGCTTTTTCCCTGTGGGGATTAGTAGTCATTGTTTCTGTTTGACAAATGAAACTCTTCTCATCGGCACTGGCTTAAAATGGAATGATACGAGGAAATCATCTAATGACAAATTTATTAGAACTTTGAACATTTTCTAGTTATCCTTATAATCTTTTTTACCTGAATGAATGACACATATAGTCTTGTTCTAATGCAGTCTGTTCAAAATCCTGCCCTGTTAAAGTCTGAGGCACCCAGTCACCCCTTCATAGGATTATACCTTAAATAAACCCACACAATGAAATCCACAGTGAGATAATTACCTCACACCAGTCAGAATGGCTAAAATTAACCAGTCAAGAAACGACAGATGTTGGCGAGTATGTGGAGAAAGGGGAGCCTCCTATACTGTTGGTGGGAATGCAAGCTGGTGCAACCACTCTGGAAAACAGTATGGAGGTTCCTCAAAAAGTTGAAACAGAGCCACCCTACGACCAGCAATTGCACTACTGGGTATTTACCCTAAAGATACAAATGTAGTGATCTGAAGGGGCACTTTATAGCAGCAATGTCCACAGTAGCCAAACTATGGAAAGAGCCTAGATGTTCATCAACACATGAATGGATAAAGAAGATGTGGTATGTGCGTGTGTGTGTGTATATATACATATATACATACATACACACACACACAGTGGAATACTATGCAGCCATCAAAACCCAAGATCTTGCCATTTACAATGATGTGGATTAACTAGATGGTATTATGCTAAGCGAAATAAGTCAATTAGAGAAAGAATTATCATATGATCTCTCTGATAGGAGGGGTTTGAGGGATTTGAGAGGCAGGGCAAGGGTTGTGGTATGTAGGGAGGGGAAAAAAATGCAACAAGGTGGGACCAGGGAGGGAGACAAACCATGAGAGACTCTTAATCTTAGGAAACAAACTGAGGGTTGCTAGGGGGGTGGGGGGAGGAGGGATAGGGTGGCTGGGTTATGGGCTTTGGAGAGGGTATGTGCTATGGTGAGTGCTATGAATTGTATAAGACTGATGATTCACAGACTTGTATCCCTGAAGCAAATAATACATTATATGTTAATAAAAATCAGTCAATCAATCAATCCATACAATGCACTCAGCATAATACTTGGCCGTTATTGATATTTAGACTTTTTTTTCTTTCTTTTTATTTTTTCCATAACCGAGCCACCCTATCCCAACCCTCAGTTTGCTTCCTGAAATTAAGAGACTCTTATGGTTTATCTCCCTCCCCAGTCCCATCTTGTTTCATTTTTTCCTTTCCCTCATAAAGCCCCACCCTGCCTCTCAAATTTCTCATATCGGAGAGATCATATGGTAATTGTCTTTCTCTGATTGTCTTATTTCACTCTTATTTATTTGACAGAGAGAAACGGAGCTAGAGAGGGAACACAAGCAGGGAGAGTGAAAGGGAGAAGCCGAAGCTTCTCAATGTGGGGCTCAATCCCGGACTCTAGTATCATGACTGAGCTGAAGGTAGACCCTTAACGACTGAGCCATCCAGGTGTCCCCATTAGCAAGATTCATAGTAAATGTTACTATAATGACAGTGTGGATTAGGGGGTTTACCTTTACGGTCTTGACACAGCAATAGTTTATGGCAATTTGGAGTAAATCGAAGAAGCTGTTCAAGGCTGGAAGCTATGGGATTAGCACTGAAAGGATCAGTGTATAAGAATGGCTAAAGCTAATTTGGAGCACACCAGTTGTGAAAGTGACCTAAATTACCCAAAACCATAGCTAGTAAGTGGAAGATCTGGAATTTGAGCTCAGGTCTATCTAACTCCAAAATTTAGTTCTTCTAACTGTCCATATAACTTCCGTGGAAATCCAGTAAGTATATGTAAACATGCAAGTGAACTCTTATAGTCTGAAATTTAGCATGAATACAGCCAGTAGAGAGTAAAAAAGCTATTGTTTTCATGTGCTTTGAAGTCATCTAGGTTAATTGCTTTTCTGAGTGGCTTTTTTCTTTAACATACATGATTCATATATGTGTCTCACTGAAAGCATACATTTTTAGATGTTGCATTTTTTAGTTTTGGAGTACTTCAGAATAGCTGAAACCATAAGATGTTAAAAGCTTAATTTAACTGTTCTATTCAGTCATAAGCTTATAGTAGTTAACATTTTTTGTCTTTGTTTTTGTATGTAAATACAGAAACCCAATTCAAATCAGTTTATTAGCTTATATGAATCAGCTCAACTTGATCCAGAGGCCTACACAATTTGATTAGGTCTCTGTCATTGCACTGTGGCAAGCTTTGTGCTCTCCTGGTCTCTGTTTTCACTCATAGATGTGCTCTCCTCATGTCCATCTTTTGGCTAGTGATCACAGTGAATAGTGGTAAGGGTTCTTACTTGGTAGGTCAGTACAAAAGCTTGGGAAATAATTTACTTCTTCCCAGCTGTGTTGTGGAGCAGATTAATGATATGAAGTCATGTAGACTCTTTGAAAAGGGTTCTAATCTTTTTGTACACATCAAAATTCTTTGAATTCATTATTTAGTTTTACATAAGTAAGGCCTAACTGTATTTCTTTCTTTCAGCTGTATCAGTTGGAGTAGTTATCATAAGAATCTGTTAGCCAGCAGTGATTATGAAGGCACCGTCATCCTATGGGATGGATTTACAGGACAGAGGTCAAAGGTCTATCAGGTAACTAAACATACTAGTTGTTTGTTTAAAGTATCACATTTTTACTTAAAAATTATACTTATAATTACAAGTTTATAATTACAAATTTTAAGCCACTATGAAGCATTTTTTATACCTATATAATAGCAAATAATGCTTTTAATTACAAATTTAAAGCCACTAACATTTAGTAGGAAATAATGCTTTTCTGGAGCATTGCTTCAGAGTTGGTTTGCATTTGTAGAATGTGTCAAATGAATTTCCAAAAGGAATAAAATATATATATATATAAAAAGTTTGGGAATTACTTTGCATCTCATTTGTTTTCATGTCCTGTTCTCGCTTCCTCTCACCAAAGCCATAAATTGGTATCAAGCTTTTTGCTTTATTATTTTAAGATCTGTATTCTGTCTGAGACTACTTTGTCTTCCTTCTATATCCAGGAACACGAGAAAAGATGTTGGAGTGTTGACTTTAATTTGATGGATCCTAAACTCCTGGCTTCTGGTTCTGATGATGCAAAAGGTACTATTTGAATCTCTTCTGCTTTCCCTCACTCCCTTACTGCCAACTTAATTCCTTTTATCAGCAGAGATGTAGATATTTTTTATTAAAAACCATAGCAATCCTTTGTGATTATTATTCTAAAAATAATCTAAGCACAATAATCTATATATTTTTAAGTGAAGAAATGAATATACTATATCTTCATTATAATAATATTTTCTGGATTCATGTCATATGGTGATATTTTTATAACCAATTCCTTTATATATAACATCAAGTAAACTTTTTTGCTGAAATATTTAGACATTTCTCTTTTATATTCAATTTCTAGTGTATACTAAGTCTTTTAATGAAGTTTATCATATTTCAAGGAAAAATTCTACATCTGCCAATTTAATTGACCTCTTCTATTTTTTCTTATATATCCCTCTTTACTATTCATGTTTTTCGGTTAAAGATAATTGTTTTGTTTTGGCCTGGTTCTTCTCACCATTAGATTTATAAAGCCCTGTTAACATATTCCTATTACCTTATAGTTAATGGCCTTAATTTTTTTGCTATTCTTTTTGACGTGTAATCTCTAGACTAGGCAAAGATAGCTCTAGTGTTGAAAAGTTTATTTCATAATGATAGTGCATGTCCTGTTCTGTAAGTGGGAAATGAACATGACTGGACTTCCCTCCAGAAGATCAAAAAGTAGCAAGTTGTTTACCCATAGTATTTTTGTTTGCTTGTTTTTTTAAAGATTTTATTTATTTGACAGAGAGAAACATAGCCAGAGAGGGAACACAAGCAGAGGAAGTGAGAGAGGGAGAAGCAGGCTTTCCACTGAGCAGCAACCCCATGTGGGGCTCGATACCAGGTCTCCGGGATCATGACCTGAGCTAAAGGCAGTCGCTTAACCAACTGAGCCACCCAGGCACCCCTACCTATAGTATTTTTAAATTGAAATACCTTTCTTCTTGATTGTTTTAAGAAATTATTCTCGAATTTCTAAATTCTTTAGAACATCATATGACAGTTGATATTTGTATGTTTGATTACAGAGTTTCACTAATGTGTAATGTTTTTTCTCATCGTATTCTGGGGATAGCTTTTATTGAGTTGAATTACTTGTATTTTTGTATTGAAGATTAATATTCATTCAAAGGTGGTGACTGGTCAGAGTCTTCCTCTGGAAAATAGAAGCCATTCAAAACAATTTAAGAAGAAAGAAGTAGAAAGGGATTTTTAAAGTTATTTATTCATGCTAAATTGTATTAAAATACATTTAACAAAATTAACCATTTTAACTATTTTGAGTGTGTTTCTACACCCTTTCTCTCAGAAACTGACTACTTACAGCTGCTCATAGGAGCGGAATCATAGCAGTGTTTGTCCGTTTGCGACAGTCTTATTTCATTTAGCATAAAGTCTTCAAGGTTCATCAGTGTTGTATCATGTGTCAGAATTTCTTTTAAAAGGGCAAATTACAAAATATTGATGAATGCATCATATTTTGTTTATCTGTTCATTCATTGATGGATAGATGTTTGGGTTACTTCTACCTTTTGGATTCTTGTGAATAGTGCTGCTATGAACATCAGTGATAAAAAATTTTTCATATCTTGGTTTTAGTTCTGGGTATATACTCAGAAATGGAATTGCTGGATCATATGGTATTTATGTGTTTAATTTTTTGAGGAACCATCGTTCTGTTTTCCGTAGTGGCCATACATTTTACCTTTCCACCAACAATGCCTAACTATTTCATTTTCTCCATATCTTCAACAACATCTGTTATTTCCTCCCTCCCTCCCTTAATATTAATAACTTTAATGATGTGAAGTGGTATCTTATTGTGGTTTTGCTTTGCAGTTCCCTAATGATAGTGATGTTGAGTAACTTCATGTGGCTTTTAGTCATTTGTATATCTTCTTTGGAGAAATGTTTATTCAAGTCCTATGCCCATTTTTTAATTAGCTTTTTGGTTTTTTGCTATTATTATTGAATTATAGGAGTTCTCTGGATATTAATTCCCTTAATCAGATACATGATTTGTTGATAGTGTGCTTTGATGCACAAAATCTTCTCATATTGAGTAAGTCCCAATCGTCTAATTTTCTTTTGTTGCCTCTGCCTTTTGTGTCCTGTCCAAGGAGTCATTCATTAGTGTAATGAAGATTTTTGCCCTTTGTTTTCGTCTAAGAGTGTTATGGTTTTAGTTCTTACATGTCTTTGATCATTTTGAGTTAACTTTTGTATATGGTGTAAAGTAAGGTTCTGACTTCATTCTTTTAGGTGAATATCCATTTTTCCCAGTATGACTTGTTAAAAAGATTGTCTTTTCCTAATTGAAAGGTCTTGGCACCCTTGTCAAAAATCATTTGACTGTGCCTTCAGGGTTTTATTTCTGGAGTCTTTTCTTTGGTTGGTTTGTTTGTCTTTATGCTACTATTATACTATTTTATAGCTTTGTTTTGAAATCAGGAAGTGAGTCTTCCAGCTTTTTTCTTTTTTCTTTTTTTTCCTTCTAGATTGTTTTTGCTATTTAGGGTCTACTAAGATCCCATGTGAATTTTAGGTGGATTTTATTTTATCATTTCTTTTCTTCTTCTCACTTAGGATTTAATTTGTTCTTTTTTTCTAGTTTCCTAAACTGAAAGCTTGGGTTATTGATTTTAGATCTTTTCTCTTTGCTAATACATGCTTTTGTTATAAATGTCCCTTTAAGTGTTGTATCCTACAGGTTTTGTTAAGTTTTATTTTAATTTTCATTTATTTAAAAATATTAAAAATTATTTTTGAGATTTCTTATTTGACTTTTATTTAGAAGTGTGTTGTTTAATTTCTAGACATTTTGGAATTTTCTAGCTGTCTTTCTTTTACTGATTTCTAATTTAATGTCATTGTAGTCTAAGAGATACTTTATTCAGTTTCTCCTATTTTAAATTTGTTAAGATGTGTTTACAGTCCAGAATGTGGTCTCACTTGGGGAATAGCTTATGTGAGTTTGAGAAGAATGTATATTCGCTTAGATAATGTAGTCTGTAGATATCATTTATATTCATTTGATTGATGGTGTTTTCAATTCAGCTGTGTCCTTACTGATTTCTCCTTGCTGGTTCTGTCCATTTCTGCTTGAGGGGTGTGTATTTTCTTAGATTCTGCATTGATCTGTGTATTTCTTCTTTTTCTATAACCCATGGTCTTGATTTCTAACTTTACAGTAATTTTTGAAGTCTAGTAGTATTAGTCTGTCATCTACATTCTTAAAAATGATTTTAGCCCTTGACTTCCTCTGATCTTCCATATACATTCTAGAATCAGGTTGCCAGTACCTATGGAAAATCCTGCTGAGATTTTTTTTATTAAGATAGTATTAAATCTGTAGGTCATTTGGAGGAAAATTGATACCTTAAAAATTGAGATTTCTAAAAAAAAAAAAAAATTGAGATTTCTATTCCATGAACAGTATTTTTTTTTTTTTTAAGATTTTTATTTAGTGGGGCACCTTGGTGGCTCAGTCTTTAGGTATCTGCCTTCAGCTCGGGTCAAGATCCCGGGTTCCTGAGATAGAGCCCTGCATTGGGCTTCCTGCACAGTGGGAAGCTTGCTTTCCCTTCTCCCTGCTTGTGTTCCCCCTCGCTGTCTGTCAAATAAATAAATAGAATCTTTTTTTTTTTTTTTAAAGAGAGATTTTATTTATTGATTTGACAGAGAGAGAACACAAGCAGGGGGAGCTGCAGAGGGAGAGGGAGAAGCAGGGTCCTTATTGAGCAGGGAGCCTGATGTGTGGGGCTCAATCCCAGGACCCTGGGATCATGACCTGAGCCGAAGGCAGACACTTAACTACTGAGCCACCCAGGCGCCCTTCTGTGAACAGTTTATCTCTACCAAATTTAGTCCTAAGAAAAATTTTTTAATACTTTTGTTGTTTTCAGCATATAGATCCTTTACATTATTACAACTAAAGAGTTTGTTTATGGTGTTATTGAAAATGGTGCTTAAAACATTAATATTCATTTTTTATTAGTTTATAAGAAAACAGTTGGTTTTTAGAGATTTATGTATTTACTTATTTGAGAGAGAGTGAGAGCAGCAGGGCATTGAGATAGAGAATTGCAAGCAGATTCCCTGCTGAGCCTGGAGCCTGGTGCAGGGCTCAGTCTCCTGAGCCTGACATCATGACCTGAGTGAAAATCAAGAGTTGGATGCTTAACCAACCAGGCCACCCAGGCGTCCCCCCCCCCAGACAACTGATTTTTAAATATAAATTGTGTTTCAGCAAACTTGCTGAAGTCCGTCTTTAATTTTAAGAGATTATGTTTGGATATTCCTTGGGCCAATCTTGTCAGCAGACAGAGCTGTAGTGGTCTCTCTTAGGCAACAGGCTTGAGCAATGGAAACCTGAGTAAATGACCACTAGGCTGAATGCAGACAGGCTTATTAGGCAACGTACCTCAAAAGAACCATAGGCCCTAGCTCACCACTGTGTTACTTACAACCAGGCACAGTTACCAAAAAAGGAAAATTCCATATGTTTCCATACTTCCTCACTCTCCCCTTAACTGCAGTCCCCCCCCACTGCCTCATGGCAGACAGTCTCCTTTGCTGTCCTGCCTACTGCTTCCTTGCAATATATTTAGTAAACTTCTGACTCTTTTGTTCTGCCATGGGTGAATTCTTTACTGCCTGCACCGTAGGCCTCCTCCCAATCTGTTTGCCATGCTGGAGCCGCTGATAACGTTCTTGTTTCCAATGTGTATGTCTGTCTGTCTTCTTTTTTTCCTTCCTTTATTGTACAAGAATTTGCAGAATGATGGTGTGTAAGAATGGTGACAGCAAAATACTTTCCTTGTTCTGATCTTATGGGGAATGCTTGTAGTCTTTTGTCATTACTATGGTATTATTAAATTAGACTCTTATTGGACATGTTTTTGTCAGGTTAAGGAAATTCTCTTATTCCTTGTTTGCCAAGAATATTTATCATGAATGGATGTTGAATTTTATCATGATTTTTCTGTATCTATTAAAATGATTATATTGTTTTTTTGTTTTTCTTACTATCCTGAACTATAATGAACTCTTCATATCTTGAAGTAGCCTTATATTTCCAGGACAAAACCCTATCTTGAACATAATGTGTTGTCTCTTTTCTGTATTGCCATGTTTGATTTGCTAATTTATTTTTAAGGGATTTTTACATATATATTCATGAGGTATATTGGCTTTTATTTTTCTGTTCTTGTAATGTGTTTTTTGTGACTTTATATCAGGATAATACTGTCCTCATAAAATGATTTGTCTTGTTTTGGGGGCTATAAATGGAAGTGATTATTTAGAATTGTTCTGTTTGTAAATCTATTAATGTATAGATTATAATATATAATACATATTATATATGATATTATTATATCAATGTTATATTAATGTTATAACTTGTAATTAAAGCTTTCTGAGCCTGGAATTTTCTTTGTGTGAAGGTTTTAATTGAGAATTTATTTTTTTAATTGAAGTGTAGTTGACAGGCGTACAACATAGTGATTCAAGCAACTCTGTTATATTTCCTTTTTGCTATTTTTTTTTATTGTTGTCAGAGTAAACTCAAAGTGAGAGAGATTGTCTGTAGTGGGCTTACTTTATCTTGGTTGGTACTAAAAGTCCCAGATACATTAATGCCCATCTTAAAATTTTTAGTGTTATGTAAATTATCACTCTTTTGAGTGTTTAGTGATTTCTACTTATAAAATATTATTTATAAACACTTCCTTTGTGATAATTTATAGTAATACTTCAAGTTGCTTTTAATGTATTTCACACGTGTATTTAGCATTTTATATATTTTATTTTTAATATTTTATGTTTTGCATTTATTAATTTTTAATAGTTATTAATGGATATCATTTTTTCAATCCATAATACTAAATCCTTATAAGTGACACTTTTTGTATTCATGCTGTTATTTATTTATTTTTAAGTTAATGCCGTGTATTTAAAGAATAGTTTACTTTCAAATATATATGTACATACTTGGGTGTTAAGCATGAATAGAGCAGGCTAATAGATGTAGTATTGCTATGTTGCAAGTTAATCAGGAAAGAATTTTATGAACCAGTTCATAAGTTCTTTATGAAAAATATATTTTCCTTTTCAAATACATAAACTAAGAATTATTTGCAGTAAATAACTTTGCTTTTGAATTAGAATAATCACATTCTTTAAAATTTTTTTATCCCCCAAGTAAGAATTTGAAGAATATTTAGGCTTTGGAACAGGAATTAGTTATGGGTTCTTATTCATGCCAGATTTTCATAGCTGCATACATTAATGTCAAAGTGATAAATTTGAAATCTTGACAAGTTTAAAAAATTAATTTTAGTTAATGGATCTGAATGAAATAAACTTTTTTATCAAAGGACTAAAAAATGAATTGCAACATAATAAATAGCATTAGAATAACAGTTATCTTTCCTCTAATTTATAACTTTAGTCAGTTATCATTCCTACAAGTTATAATTTACTAAGTGTAATATCTCCTATAACCAAGTGAAATTAAAAGGCTTATGTTAGACAGCCTCCCAGATGGCCCCAGGGATCTGTCTCCTAGTATTCTCAGAATTCCTCCCCATTGCTCTAGTCTGTGTGATTGGTAAAATATTATAGATGTGAAGTTATGTCACTTCTGAAACTAGCTGATATAAAAAACTGCAGCCTCTGTCTTCATCATTCTTTCTTTATATTTGGTTCGGTGTGGAGAAGCTATCAGTATTGTCATAAGCCCAAATAACAGGGTGCCTGGGTGACTCAGTTGGATAACTGTCTGCCTTAGGCTTAGGTCATGATTCCAGAGTCCTGAGATTGACCCCCATGTTGGGTTCCCTGCTTAGCAGGGTGTCTGCTTCTCCCTCTCTCCCTTTGCACTCTCCCTGCTTGTGTTCTCTCTGTCTCTCTCTCAGTGAGAGAGGAACCAAAAAAAGGGTCATGGTGGGAAACTGCATCCTCATGCCAAGAGCCATGTTGAATGAATTTGCAGTGGATCCTGTAGCTCAGCTGAATGGCAACCTCTCTGGGCCTTGAGACCTCAACCAGGACTGTGAAGCTAAGCTGCTCAGAGATTCTTGACCCTCAGAAACTGGTTGACAGTAAATTTTGTTGTTTTAAGTTGTAAGTGTTGAGGCAATTTGCTGTGTAACAATAGCTAACTAATACAACAAAGTCTGTTTTCTCTATTTCATCAAGTTTAAAAGAAGAACTTAGGTTTGGTAAATCAGTATTGTCAAAGTGAACATCTTTGTGTTTTATCTTTCATATATTTTTTAAGATTTTATTTATTTGAAAGAGAGTGAGAGGGCACAAGTGCAGGGAGCATCAGGCAGAGAGGCAGAGGGAGAAGCTCATACAGGACTCGATTTTAGGACCCTGAGATCAACCTGAACTGAAGGCAGACACTTAACTTACTGAGCCACCCAGGCATCCCTATCTTTCATTTTTTTGTTTTGTTTTGTTTTGTTTTAAGATTTTACTTATTTATTTGACAGAGAGAGATCACAAGTAAGCAGAGAGGCAGGGAGAGAGGAGGAAACAGACTCCCTGCTGAGCAGAGAGCTTGATGTGGGCCTGGATCCCAGGACCCTCGATCCCAAGTCGAAGGCAGTGACTTTAACCTACTGAGCCACCCAGGCGCCCCTATCTTTTGTATTTTTTAAAAAAAGTTTTATTTATTTATTTGAGAGGGGGAGAGAGAGAGAGCGAGGGAGAGCAAGCATGAATGGGAGGAGGGGCAGAGCAGCAGGCAGAGAGAGAAGCAGACTCCCTGGAGCCTAATGTGGGACTCTATCCCAGGATCCTGGCATGATGGCCTGAGGCAAAGGCAGACGCTTAACCAACTGAGCCACATAGGCTCCCTTTCATATTTTTTACTGATTTATAAGATAGTGCATATGTCCCTCAGGTTTTCTATAGTTTTTGGTGAAACAGCACTATCCCATTTTACTCATTCTGTTTTCTGTAGCATCTAGGCAATAGTTCAGAAGTGGGTCCATGAATATCACATATCAAGTATACTCATACTTGAACTAAAGACAGGCTTTTTTTATGGTGTCAAACACCTGTGTCTGTTTCTTTTTTTTTGGTAATAAATTCCTTTTTAGGATGTTTTGATGCAAATAGACATGCAGTGAGCCCCGTCTAAGAAGCTCTGGAACATAGCAATACTGGATATTGTAATTGGTGCTGTTATTAGAAATATTCAGTGTGTTCTATTTTTGGAAAAATAATTTTGAGCGAAAACTTAGAAACTGTTTAACTCACATTTTACAAATTAATGGATGATAAACTATACCCATCATCTATAGTTGTTGGGATTTTAAAAATTTAGTATTTTTTTAAAGATTTTATTTATTTGAGAGAGAGGGAAAGAGAGAGAACATGAAGGAGAGAGAGAAACAGACTTCCCCCTGAGAAGGGATCCTGACACAGGGCCCGATCCCAGGATCCCAGGATCATGATCTGAACTGAAGGCAGAGCTTAACTGACTGGTCTACCCATGTGTGCGCCCACCCCCCCCACATGTGCTGTTTTGGAATGGGACTTAAGATTCAGATAATATTTAAAAAAAAAACAAACAAAAAACTTTGCTTATTAACTTTAATCAAAGTTGTAATAAAACACGTAGTTTTAAGTAACAAGTTGATTTTCTGAGCCAGCTAGCTAATATTCAGAACAAGTTTGTTTTTATTTTTAGTCTCTGACATTGCAATATGTTTTTACTAATAGTCACTATTTTGATTTTTTTTTTTACTGAAGTTCATAAGAGACTATATATAAACAAGTGCAATGCGTTTAATTGCCTTAATTAGCTCCTCACCTTGAGGATCTTATTTTAGTTTGAATGTACTTTTTTTTCTAAAAAAGGTAATTTTCACATTAAATGTAAAATTATATACTTACTGATTTTTTTAAAGATTTTATTTATTTATTTGACACAGAGAGAGAGAGAGGGGGAAAGAGAGAGAGAGAGAGAGAGAGAGAGAGAGAGAGATATCACAAGGAAGCAGAGAGGCAGGCAGAGAAAGAGGGGGAAGCAGACTCCCACTGAGCAGAGAACCCGATGTGGGGCTCGATCCCAGGACCCTGAGATCATGACCTGAGCTGAAGGCAGAGGCTTTAACTCACTGAGCCACCCAGGCACTCTATTTATTGATTTTTAATGAAATTCTTAGTGTCATTCTTTTAAGGAGGAAGTAACAGTAGGCATATTCTTTTTTTTACTTTGTACCTTTTTTACTTTATACCTTTTTTATGTGGCCTTTTTTACTTTGTTCTTTATCCAAATCTTCCTCTTTTTATCAAGACACCATTCTTTGGATTTAGAGTCCATCCTAATCCATCCAGTATGACTTCATCTTAACTTGACTACATCTGCAAGACCTTATTTACAAATTAGGTGACACTTACATGTTCCTGGGGTTAGGACTACAGCATAGTTTTTTTAGGGAATGTAGTTTAACTCACAACATTTATTTCGTTTAATAGTCAATAATTTAATAAAGTGTATTCTTTATGTATTTTTCTTATTATGCTGTATATATTTAGTATATCTTTATTTTAAACCCTGGTTACCATTAAAGCTCAGACAGTTATATCGAATTCTATCTAATCTAGTATCTTTTATATTGAAAATTATAATCAATGGTGCTTAATCATTGTGACTTATTTTTAAAATGTTAATGATTACTCTATTGAGAAATTACTATGAAATTAATAAAAAGACCTTCTAATTTAACTGTCATTTTTTGTAGTTCATTCCTATGCTTACTTATATTTAATTGTTATAAAATACTAATGTATAAACCTTGTTTATAAAGGGTCTTAGTGATTGGGTCTCCATAAATATTTGCTGTGGATTAACTTTGGTTTGCTGTTTTTTGAGAGTACAGCTCTGCCACTTGATATTCTAATCTGTAAATGCTTTATTTGACATGTGGACTTTTTTTATATATATATTTTATTTATTTATTTGACAGAGAGAAACACAGCGAGAGAGGGAACACAGCAGGGGGAGGGAGAGAGGGAGAAGCAGGCCTCCTGCCGAGCAGGGAGCCCCATGTGGGGCTTGATCCTGGGTCTCCGGGATCATGACCTGAGCCGAAGGCAGTTGCTTAACCAACTGAGCCACCCAGGCGCCCTGACATGTGGACTTTTAATTATAGCTAGCCATTTCATTTCAGATTATATATCTTAACTGCTGGGGCAGTTTTATATTGATTAGAATAACACATGATTTCTATTAGAAGATAACATGAAACAAAACATATATTGCTTTTAAAACTCTGATTCTTTTAATATTGAGTATCTTATTTTTCTCTTGGGAGGCTATTGATTAGGTTGTAAGTAACTTTTTTAATGGTTAACTTTTATTCATTTAAAGAAACTCTGTATGGAATTTCACTTGTAAAAGATAAGTTAACCCATTCACATGGAAAAATTTCTATTCTTAGGAAATACCATTTTATAGAAGTGATAGCTGTAAAATCACTTTTACTTTTTTTTTTTACTCCTATTTACATATCGCCATATTAGTATTCCTAAAAAGATTCTAAAATTTTACTATGCCTTCATCTTAATACTGGTTTTCAATCCCAAATGCATATTGGAATCACCCAAAAAGCTTTTAAACAAACATCAGTACCTGGACCCCAACTAGGTATTGTCCAGGACAGGACATTGGCGCCCATTGAAAAGATGGGTAGGAAGATTTTTGTTCTTGTTATGGTTAATGTTCATTATTAATTCTTATGTGTAACCAGGGGTATAACCAATATCTTGAAAGTCTGTTTTATATGTGTATTCTATTGTCTATGAAAACACGTTTGATGTATGATGTGATCGGTGCTCTGGTACCTTACAAAACAACAGTTCACTTTTCTGTTTCTACTCTTAGATCTGACCTGTTCTGATCAGTCAGTTTTTTCTTAATCTTTACAGATCTCAGTATATGCCACTGCAATAGACCGAATATCAAATATCAAATAAAGTTTAGTTAAGCAATTCTGTAAT
The DNA here is from genome assembly GCA_004023965.1 of Spilogale gracilis. NCBI lineage: Eukaryota > Metazoa > Chordata > Mammalia > Carnivora > Mephitidae > Spilogale > Spilogale gracilis. The sequence goes on along the minus strand of PITA01011847.1, from coordinate 14,554 downwards.
ATTACTTTAGACACACTTAAATCATATAACTTGAGTTCCTACATAAAATTATAAAACCATGGGGGCGCCTGGGTGGCTCAGTTGGTTAAGCGACTGCCTTCGGCTCAGGTCATGATCATCCCGGAGACCCGGGATCGAGTCTCACATCGGGCTTCCTGCTCTGCGGGAAGCCTGCTTCTCCCTCTCTCGCTCCCCCTGCTTGTGTTCCCTCTCTAGCTGTGTTTCTCTCTGTCAAATAAATAAAATCTTTAAAAAAAAAAATTATAAAACCATGGAATTCTTAATTAAAAGACAAAACAAGAATTGCTTCCAAGTACCTTAAAAATGGCATTTGTATTGATATATATAATAAATATGAAAGTGTATGTGTGCATGCATGTATGTGTAACTGTAAGATGACTATATGATTCATGATACCTGAGAAAAATAAACACCATTTTTTTTAAGTAGGCTCCATGTTCATTGTGGGGCTTGAACTCATCACCCCAAGACCAAGAGTCAAATCTCTACCAAGTGAGCCAGCCAGGTGTACCATCCCCCCAACACCATTTAAAGAATACTGTAATAAATATAACGTGTATCTCCATATTGCTTTTGTTCACCCCTCTCTTTTATGCTTTAGTTATGGGATCATGTTAATTCTCAGCACATTTTTAGTCTCTTGTTTTCTGACTTTAAAACTATGCTCTCTTGGTTTCAAAGCATTGTTCTATTACTCAGTCATTCAGTTTAAGGGTTTTTGGTCCCAGTAAACTAAAATGTTTTGGATTAGTATGAAAAGACAACTGTGACAATAAGCAAACATTCTGGGTTACAGAAAGCATTTACTAATATATTGTTTAATTCTTTTCATTTTTATTGTCCTTTACTCTTAGTGAAGCTATGGTCTACCAATCTAGACAACTCAGTGGCAAGCATTGAGGCGAAGGCTAATGTGTGCTGTGTTAAATTCAGCCCCTCTTCTAGATACCATTTGGCTTTCGGCTGTGCAGGTAAGAAATTAAAGCAGCTTTGTCTTCTTTTGATGTTGGTTGCGTATTGTGGCTAGGATAAAAGACTGTAGTTTAAAATGAATAACTTGTCTTGTAAACTTAAATTTTGTTTTTGTTATTAGACTCTAAGCTAGAAGTATATAGTGTGCCGACATTACTCATTCATTGCTATGCCTATTCTGTCACCATCTTTAATACATTGAGATGGTTTGTTTATTATTTTTTTCCTCTAAGTCTTTGCATGCATGAACTAATGCTTATCCATAAACTTAGGTCGTAATGACATTTAAATGATTAAACTATATTATATAGACAAAGGAGTCCATTTTTTAATTAAAAGAAATTCATTCGTTCAAAAATTTATTTATATATATGTATATATATATATATATCTAAATTATATATATAGGGACAGTGAATGAGACAGGTAAAATCTTGCACCATAGTATAGTAGCATAAGAAGTTCTCAAAAACATGTTAGCTGTTACCGTAGCAAAGAATTTTTTGCTAAGATAGTGTTCTTAACTAGGGTGACCAGATGTCTGCCTTTGACAGTCATGGTTTATACTTACATTGTCATAATTACTATTAGTGCCTTCTTTCATTCTCAAAAGTGTTGTGAATTGGAAGATAAATCATATGGTTGCCCTAGTCCTTTGTCTTCTGTATCTGTCCACTCCCCCTAAATATTAACTAGAATAGTAAACACCTGTACTTTAACTTCTGCATTAGGAAATCTCCTTGATTCTTTTCATATTGATAATATAAGTTTTTTTAAAGATAAATTGAGCACCATACAATGAAAACAGAAACACTCGTAAAAAAGGAAAAGCACAATTTAAGTCTTATTTGTTATTATACCCTTTCCTTATTTCAACTTACTTATTCACTTATATATTGGCATAATTTCATAGTTCCAGTAGGGTGTGGTCTAACATGTATCTGTAGGTAGAATTCTCTTTCTGTTAGCATACAGAGGTTTTTCTTCATGATCAAGTGGTATTTTTTTCCATTTGAACCTACTATTTCCTTAGTAAATTCCTTTTCTATCACTGATAGGGCAGGTTGATTAACTTATCTCCTCAAGTTTCTTATCCTTAAAATAGATAGCCCTTTGGTGCTTTATGAAAATTATGAAAGGAAAATGTTATATGTAAAGCTCTTCTAGTATGGTATTTAGTAATTGTTTAGTTATTTTCATTATTAATACTTTACCATGCATTTAATTAAAATAACTTACTGAGTTTTCTTGTTACATTCTATTTTATAAACATATTCACAGTTGGCCATCATTTATGAATAGAAGTTATTATCAGTATTTAATAGGTACAAATACCAGATATGAACATCTTCAGAATTTTTCATTGCTGGTAAAGAGAAACCTACTTTATTTATATATTTTTTATTTTTTAATTTCATTTCATTTAATTTTTAAGTTTATTTACTTAAGTGATCTCTGTACCCTACATGGGGCTCAAACTCACAACCCTGAGATAGAGTCACAAGGTCTTCCCACTGAGCCAGCCACATACCCCTAGGGAAACCTACTTTAAAAAATGCTATCTGGCAGGCTGTTTGCCCTTACCGTTTTAAATTTTCATGTATTCTTACTTAATTTCTGCATTTGCTTTTTCATGTGTGCTTTAAGATTTGTATTTTTCCAATTCTAGAAAAATTCTTTTGGGATTCTCCTCTGACTTACATATTTATTTGTTAATTTTAGAACCACTGGCATTATGAAGATAGTACATCTTCCCATGTAGTTATATGCGGTAATTTTCTGTTTGTTGGGATTATTTTCTATCTTACAATGAGATTTCATAGTTTACTTCATTTAGGTATGAGGTCTTTCTGATTAACTTTTTTCTATGTATAATTTTTGGTTCTGTTTTTTCTATTCCTTATTTTAAGTACTGTTTGCTAAAAGTGGATAAAAATTTAAATCTAGTAGTTTTTTGGTAAAGTTTTTGAGTTATCTGTTTATACTTGATAGTAGCCAAAGTGATGTTTGTATTTCTTTTCCAATGGTTTATTGCCTTCTCTTATTACAAGGCTGTTATATGATATGAGTGATGGATACTTTCCTCATCTGTTTCATGTAGTTGAATGAGCTTCAGTCTTTTACTTTTTAGGGATTTTTTTTTTTCTTTTAAGATTTATTTATTAGAGAATGCGAGAAAGAGCACATGCACAGGTGGGGAGATGTGAGAGGAAGAGAATCTCTAGCAGACTCCACAGACTGCAGAGCCCCACACAAGGCTTGATCTCATGACTATCAGCTTGAGATCAATACCTGAGCTGAAACCAAGAGTCAGATGCTCAGCTGACTGAGCTACTCAGGTGCCCTTAGGATACTTACCTACTTTTGGAAAGTCATCTTTATTAAATTCAAATGATTCATTTTATTGTTTCTTAGGAGCAACTTCAGTATTTCATCAAGTGCCTTTTTAGCTACAGTTGATATATTCATATGGTTTAATTCGTTGACATGAATTATGTATATACATTTTCTGATACTGAATTATATTTGTGTTTCTAGAATAAACCTTGCTTGAGCATAATGAGGCATTCTTAGATCTCATATCTTTTGATAAATAAGTGTATTTATTGCTGGCATTTTTATATCTATAATTATATCTTTGACCTATGTTTTTTTAAACCATTTTAAACATTATCTTATAATTCCTCTTATACTTAAGTCTTGAACTTCTTACTTTATTCCTGAGTATTTTATTACTTTTTTAATTTTTAAAACATTTTTCCAAGTTTTTATTTAAATTCCAGTGAACATACAGTATTTTATTACTTTGAGATGTATTGTGAATGGAATTGTTTTCTTAATTTTATTTTTGAATTGTTTGTTACTAGAGTTCAGACATAAAATTAATTTTTGTATATTGATCGTGCATCCTGCAATCTTGCAGGTCTTGCATTTTTTTCCTCCTAGTTTTATTGTGGATTTCATGGGATTTTCTATATTTAGAATCATGTTATCCATGAATTAAAATAATATTTTTTAAGATTCTATTTATTTATTTGACAGAGAGATCATAAGTAGGCAGAGAGAGAGGAGGAAGCAGGCTCCCTGCCGTGCAGAGAGCCTGATGTGGGCCTTGATCCCAGGACCCTGATCAGGATCATGACCTGAGCTGAAGGCAGAGGTTTTAAACCACTGAGCCACCCAGGTGCCCTAAAATTCTTGCTTCTTGTACTAGTTAAAGCCCATGTACAATGTTGAATGGTAGTGGCAGAAGGGACTTCCATACCTCATGGAGAAAGCATTCAGTCCTTCACAACTAAGTGTGATATTAGCTGTGAGATTTTTGTTGATACAAAAATGAGATTTATCAGGTTGAACAAATTTTCTTTTCTTTTTTTTTGGTAAAGATTTTATTTATTTGACAGAGAGAAACACAGCTAGAGAGGGAACACAAACAGGGGGAGTGAGAGAGGGAGAAGCAGGCTTCCCGCCGAACAGGGAGTCTGATGCGGGGCTCGATCCTGGGTCCCCGGGATCATGACCTGAGCTGAAGGCAGTCACTTAATGACTGAGCTACCCAGGTGCCCCTGGTTGAGCAAATTTTCTATTCCTAGTTTGCTTAAGAGTTTTTATTATGAAAGGAGCGTTAGGTTTTGTCAGTCCTTTTTCTATGTCTATTTGTTATTGTTGTTGTTTTGAATGTTAAACCAGCCTTTTATTCCTGGGAAAAAATCTCTCTTAGCTATGGTATAAAGTCTTTTTTATATATTGCAGGATTGAGTGTTCTAATGTTTTAAGTATTTTTGTGGTATTTGTAACTTTCTTGTGATGTTTTCTGGCTTTGATAGCAAAGTACCTTGGTCTTATAAAATGAGTTGGGAAGTATTTACTGAATGAGTTTGTAAAGGGTTGGTATTATTTTCTTCTTTAAATTTATTTTTAAAGATTTTCTTTATTTGAGAGAGAGTGAGCAAGAGAGAGAGCATGAGAGGGAGAAGGGGCAGAGGGAGAGGGAGAAGCACACTCCCCACTGAGCAGGGAGCCCAATGCAGGGCTCAATCCCAGGACCCTGGGATCATGACCTAAGCCAAAGCAGCAGCTTAACAAACTGAGTGACCCAGGTGCCCTTCCTCAACATATCTTGATCTCGATTGGATGAGAAATCAATCAAGATCAAGATACATTGAGTTCAAGAATCTTATGCTGTTGCTATAATCAAGAGATCAGAAATCTTTCACTGTAACTGACACAAAGCTAGAGACTGGACGTTGGAATATTACCTTACAAAACCTCCACATCTTTACCATGATGCTTGCAACAGAAATAATCCAAAGCAGAATGACCACTGAGTTTCTGTCTTTCAGATCTTACATAAGTGCATCCCTGTGCTGGAAACTCTCATGTTTGGAAGCATAATTTCAAGAAGATCTGGGCAATATAGTTTTTAACTTTCCATCCTCCATAGGCTTAAATAAGGTGGTAGGAATGGATGCCGAGGTCATTGGCTCCATCCAGAACAAAGCAGTTTCATATGAGTTAAGGATTTACTCATTCTGGCTTTGAAATAGGTGTTTAGTATTCAAGCAAGCATTAATGAAGCCAGTAGTCCTTACTTTATTCACTGCCTTTAATTCTATATTTTACTGATTGAAACATGTATTTTATCATTAAAACATATTACTTAGAAAAACAGTGACTTATGTTGTATCATTTTTATTTAGAATTACAGCATTTCTTAGAATGTAGACTACTGTCTAAATGTTTCTCTTTAAACTGTAAAACATCACTCTTTAACTACCATTTAATTTACCACTGAGTGAAATACAGAGTCATATTCATGAGATTGCTTAATAAATATCATTTTTGATGATGAATTTGACATTAGGAGTGAGGTGTACATTTTTTTTTTGAGCTGTACATTTTTAAGCATTGCTTTTGGAGTTACAAAAAATAGACAGTAAATGAGTAAGCAAGCTACCCACCAATTATGTTTTGACTCCCTGTTACAAGGGCACTGTGGATCCTACCTACTGAGTAATGAGGGCTCATGCTAATTCAGCTTCCCTGCCTACCTTCATGTAGATAATGTATTTCTATTTGGTACAACTAATTCATTTCTCTCTTTTACTTTGATTGTTTGCTCTTTTACCTATTATAATATAAAAATACATTTTGTTTTTTTGTTTTGTTTTTAAGATTTTATGTATTTGACAGAGAGAGACACAACGAGAGAGGGAACACAAGCAGGGGGAGTGAGAGAGGGAGAAGCAGGCTTCTTGCCATACAAGGAGCAGTTTTAGTTACTGTAAACTCTTTGTTACTCTGAGTAAGCTAAATAATTCATGTGCATAAAAACACCATTTGTTTTCTCATTTTTAATACTTCTCAATTTTTTGAGATTGGTATAATAACTTAGTTTTCAAAAGAATTTTGTTTTGTTGTTATTGATACACTTATTTTTAAATACCTATATTGCTTCCCTTACTTTAAAGCTTACAGGTGCTTCTTTTTGCTTAAAGAATAAATACAGAATCTGTTGCTTCTATTCTAAGCCCTCCATGAATTGACTTCAGTGTTCCTTATACTTTGCTCATGTTGCTTACTCTGAAAATTTTTACTCAGAAGAATTTTTTTAAAGATGTTATTTATTTATTTATTTATTTATTTGAGAGAGAAATCTTTAAAAAAAAAAGTGGGGGGAGGCAACACCTGGATGGCTCAGTCGGTTAAGTGGCTGCCTTTGGCTCAGGTCATGATCCTGGGGTCCTGGGATTGAGCCCTGCATTGGGCTCCCTGCTCAGCTTAGCAAGGAGCTTGCTTTTCCCCCTCCCCCTGCCTGCTGTTCCCCTGCTTGTGCTCTCTCTCTGCCAAACAAATAAATAAAATCTTAACTACAGCAACAAAAAAAGACAAGCATGGGGAGGAACAGAGAGAGTGTGACAAGCAGACTGCACTGAATGTGGAGCCCGATGCAGGGCTCAGTCCCAGAATCCCAAGATTATGACCTGAGCCAAAATCAAGAGCTGGATGCTTAACTGACTGAGCCACCCAGGTGCCCCAATTCAGAATTTTTTTTTTAAAGATTTTTTTTTATTTATTTGACAGAGAGATCACAAGTAGTCAGAGAGGCAGGCAGAGAGAGAGGGGGAAGCAGGCTCCCTGCTGAGCAGAGAGCTTGATGTGGGGCTCGATCCCAGAATCCTGAGATCATGACCTGAGCCGAAGGCAGTCGCCCAACCAACTGAGCCACCCAGGCACCCCCCAATTCAGAATTTTTATAAAGCTTTTTCCATAAAGATTTCTTGATTCTCAGTACAGCTATCTGAGGCTATTTTATATATGCATCTTCAACTTTTAAAATTGATGTAATCATTTAAAATTGTATATACTTAATTGTACAAATAGTGTAAGATTATATCCTCATTCTTAGCTTTAAAAGGTTAACACATAGGGGCGCTATTTGGCTTAGTTGGTTAAGCGACTGCCTTCAGCTCAGGTCATGATCCTGGAGACCCGGGATTGAGTCCCACATCGGGCTCCCTGCTCGGCAGGAAGCCTGCTTCTCCCTCTCTCACTCCCCTGCTTGTGTTCCCTCTCTGGCTCTGTTTCTCTCTGTCAAATAAATAAAATCTTTAAAAAAAAAAAATGGTTAACACATAAAGCTTACATTCTCGTTCACCAAGCATCATTATACCTCTTTAGAGGCGCTCTTGTTAATAGTTTTGCAGGTGTCTTTCCATAAATAGATAGATACAGCATTTCTTGAGGAGGCCAATAAGCATTTTTCTTTATTTACAACTATATATTCTTTCTTTAAAAATTAGGGTTGATTCTAAAAGATGGACATCTGTGCTATAGAAAACACAACTTCAGAGTATTTTTAGATCTCTCTTATATTCTCCCCACCCCAAAATATAATTAATTCCTTTCAATTTGAGAAGTTGGCATTTAGTTTAAGGGGCTATGAAACCTAATATAATTCATTTTTTAAGTTAACATGGAGAAACTTGAGTAAGGTACATATGTAAGTGCTCGAGATGTCTTCTGTTATATTTTCTCATCATATTTAAGTAATGGGAAAAGTTTTAGGCTTGCTAGGTTTATAAATCTGCCTTGTCTTTTATACAGCAGCTGCCAGTGGGAATGATGTCTTTTCCTTCACATTTAAATAAATTAAATTTCTGAATATTTATTTAATAAATTTGGGTTAGTGTCATAGCATTCATGAATATTATCTATTGTAGATAATGAGGGGAGTGAATATTAAGGACATTCTGTTTTCAAGTTTCCAGATAACTTGAATGGTGAACTCAAATGGAAATGACACGCATAAAGCCAGTACTATTCAAGAAACGAAGTATCGTATTACTTTGTTATGCAATATATTTTTGGGAGTGCTAAAATCTAAAAACAACTTTGAAGTACCTAGTGGGTCTTTTTACCCATTTTTTTTGTCTTGTCTTCTAGCCTGTAAGTAGCACTGTAACTACAGGGTATTTTAAAAAATGGACTTCACAGGAAATTTTGTATTTATGTTAAGTGCAGATTGATTGAGTGATTGAGTTTTTTTCCTTTTTTCACATTTTATTTTTAAGTAATCTCTGCACCTAATGTGGCATTTGAATGTACAATCCTGAGATCAAGAGTTTCATGCTCCTTTAACTGAGCCAGCTCTCCATGCCCCTAAATGTAGAGATATTTAAAGTTAGGCATCTTTTCAGGTGTTACAATTTAATGATGTGATCATTATTTGGTTTTGAAACTAATATTGAGTAATCCCTAGAAACACTTGGTTAGTATGAAATATATGATTTCTTAGGAAGCCAGTAAAATAGAACAAAAATACAAAATCCAAACTTACTATGGTATGGGGGGAAGGAGTAGAATATTTGGTTGATCCAAAAGAACAGGAGAGGAAAGAGGAAAATAATGTAAAATGTTTGGAGTAATTAAAAAACAGAAAATAAGCTGATGGAGATTCAAATATATCTAATTATGATAAATGGAAATGACTTATTTCCTCTAAGTGGAAAAGACTGAGATTAACAGACTACTTAAAATGTTTAAAATGTAATAATATACTTTTTACAGGGGATGCATTTGAAACAAAGTTAAGCAATGGTAAATAAAAACAATTTTATTTTGGCACAGGATTAATAGACTGGTGGAACAGAACCAGCAACAGGCTCATAGATGTATCAGTATTTGATACCCAGCAAAGATGGTTGTTTGGGAAATACAGATTTTTTATACTCTTGACAGTTGTTTTGGAAATTTCAGCTCTACCTCATTAAATATACAAAATCAGTTGATCAAATGACCTAAATGTGATTGAATAGCAAGACTCCAAAAGTATTTAGAAGATAATATGAGAGAGAATATCTTCATGATCTTGTGTTAAGGAAAGCTTTAAGATACAAAAGTATCAACCATAAATGAAAGGTGGCTATGTTTGTCTACAATAAAATTTAAATCTTTTGCTCATCAAATAATACCTGAAAAAATAATTAAGAAGTCATTAATTAGGGGAAGATATGTAGAATACCTACAAGTGACAAAGTATTGGTATTCAGATTTCATGAAAAACTCTTTCAAATAAATTAGAAAACGATAATTACACCCTACAACCTTGATGCTTAAAGTGTAGTGTGCACATCAGTCAGCATTGGGATCACTTAGGAGCTGATAAGAAGTCTACTAAATCAGAATTTCTGAAAGTGGACCCCAGGAACCTCTTCTTTTCAGCACGCTCCCCAGATGATTCTTTATGCACTCTGAAGTTCCAGAATCTCTGCCCTAGAGACATACATATTTAAGTAATGTTTGTAATAGCATTGTTTTTACATTCATACTGTGAAACATTCAGCAGTGAGAATAAATGAACTGCAGCTCCATAAATCCACGTGGATGAATAATAAGCATAAATGTTGAATGGAAGGAAGTCACAGAACATAAGGTATAATTCTGTTTACAAACAGGCAAAACAAACTATTGTTGAGGAATATATTCGTTGACCACACAAATACGTAATTCAACCATAAAGAAGAGAAAGAAGAATAATTACTATGTCTTTAAGTATAGTACTTACTGTCAGATGGAGGAAAAAAATGTATCATACAGGTTTTTAAGTTTTAGGAATATTTTATTTGTATCTAGTGTACTAGTTATGTGGAGTTTGAAACTTCACATTCATTTTGTTTGGACTCTTCTGTATGCTGGCTCTTTTTCCAAGTCACAAAGAAAATTTTTTAAAAAGATGGAAAAAATGTAAACTAATTTAAACAAATGCTAAAAATTTAACATATAAACATTTATAGGAATATCATTAAGTAGTTTCTTTCTCTTAGTGACTTTTAAGGTATTTCCATAGAAACTTTTTTTGGGGGGGGTGCCTGGGTGGCTCAGTTGGTTGAGCGACTGCCTTCGGCTCAGGTCATGATCCTGGAGACCCGGGATCGAGTCCCACATCGGGCTCCTTGCTCGACGGGAAGCCTGCTTCTCCCTCTCTCACTCCCCCTGCTTGTGTTCCCTCTCTGGCTGTGTTTCTCTCTGTCAAATAAATAAAATCTTTAAAAAAAAAAAAAAAAACAAGCTTTTTTTTTTAAGATTTCTTTTTATAATCTATTTAACAGAAAGAGACCACAAGCAGGGGGAGGGGCACGAAAGGGAAAGAAGATTCCCTGTCAAGCAGGAGCCCAGTGTGGGGATCCATCCCAGGACTCTGGGATCGTGACCTGAGCCAAAGGCATACTCTTAACTGACTGTGCCACCCAGATACCCCTTCCATGGAAACTTCTTAAAGTTGGCTAATGTGTTGGCAATTATAAGTGAATAGATTATGGTACTCTCAAGTTTTTCTTTGTGAAAGATTGAGACTTCATCAGAACTATTCAGTTTTTGTTGTTTTCCTTCCCAGTGGTTCACTAAGGTTTCAGGTTCAGCTGTGTCATTTATCCTTTTGTGTGTGTGTGTGTGTGTGTGTGTGTGTGTGTGTGTGTGTGAGAGCATCTAGTTAAGACGAGTTATATTTAAGGAAATGATGAGTCCAATGCCAGAGTAAAGCAAGACTGCCATTGTTTATTAAAATATTTACTCAATAGGGGAAGACAGTTTTTACACTCTAATATGTGATTAAATGAAAGAGTTCCAGAAAATGTGTTTTTCCTCATTGGGGTTTTAAAAAATTGACTTCTGTGTGTGACTTACTGTTGTAGATTATTGAAAAATCCATTATATGAAATACTTTAAATATATTGAAAAACCCATGTTAGAAAATTGAAATCATTTTTTTGAATTTAAACATTTATTTGGTATTTTCACACTCTGCAAGGTTAGATTTCTTTTTATATACGAACATTGGTAGAGTGATGAATCATATAAGTTACAGATTATTTCTTTAGTGAGAGAATTAAAATGAAGATGGAAGAAGATGCTATGTATTATAAAGTGCTGCTGCAGAAAGTAAAAAATTTAGTCCGTAGTATCTGAGTTACAGATATTTATAATATACTGCGGTTAAAATATTTTCTTAAGGGGCTTAATTAAATTGTGCCCAGTCTCCCTCCATCTCTTGTGATCCTAGGTTAAGATAGAATATACAGATTGCCTTGTCAGTAATATAAACCAGGAGCTTGAAAACCTATCTAATCCAGGTTTCTTTTCATTTATTATTCATCTTTTTGTTACCATGTAATACATAAATACAATGCTTATAGCTGTTAACAGTTTAAGAATCACTTCTTCCTCTACTAGTGGTTCTGAATTAATCCTAAGGTATATAAACCATGTTTTAGATTCTACTAATTTTACTTTAACATCAGACCAAATTTAATTAGTGTCTTGTAAAATGCTGAAAGATTTGTTTTAGATTTTAATATTGATAATAAATTGCATTAATGGTCTCAATTCTTCATCCCTTCCTGTATCTGTGTGCTTTGGCATGGTGGGAGGAAAACCCCATTCTTAACTCTGTTTGACTGGTGACTTGCTTTGGCCCAAGTGATGTTAAGTTGACATTGACTAGAAGTTTGAAATTTGCTGGCACAGTTGAGCTTACTTGGTCTTGCCCCTGTGCCATCACCATGAGGAGAACATGCTCAACTAGCTGCTGGTCTCAGGCGGGGAGGAAGGAAGACACTCAGAGTAATACCTACTTGTCCCAGCCAAATCACTGAACCTCCAGACATGTAACCAAGCTACACTGAAATCAGCCAACCCTAAGCTGTCCCTCGTTCTTTGAGAATAAATGAAGATTCAGTGCTACTAAATTTTTGAATAGTTTATTACCCAGCAGTTCTTTGGTGGCAATGACTGCTTAATATAGTGTTCTATGAAACTGTATGGTATCGAATGAATAAGGCCATTTCCCTACATAATTATCAAGGCTCTAACTGATCATCTTCTATCTATAAAAAATCATTACATTTAAATTAGCAGTGTATATTCAGCCAACTCTATCACGTTCAATGGCTTCCACTTGTCTGAGAGCACAGAAAAAAATCTACATGAAATTATTCTTGTCCCTTTATACACATGCTTTAAAAAAATCTTCATGTGTGGGGCCACCTGAGTGGCTCAGTTGGTTAAGCCACTGTCTTTGGCTCAGGTCATGATTCGGGAGTTCCAGCATTGAATCCCTCATTGGGTTCCCAGCTCCACAAGGAGTCTGCTTCTCTCTCTGACCTTCTCCTCTCCCATGCGCGTGCTCTCTCTCTCTCTCTCTCTCTCTCTCTCTCTCATAAATAAAATCTTAAAAAAAAAAAAAAAGATCTTCATGTACGGAAAGCATACACTTAATACTTAGCATTAATGTAAAGCAGAAGTCTTCAAACTGGAGTAAGAACATCCTGATGGAACACTAGAAGTATTCCAAGTGTGTGTAGAAACTTAAATCCAGTTTTAGATCCCAGAATTTCATATGTCAATTGATATACCTGACGTTGGCAATTCAAGGTGTCGTGCCTGTTCTCCTTTTGACTTCAATTTTTACAATAGTTTTTTTTCCCTCTGTTTTCCAAAAGAATAGCATAGCTCATGTCATCATGAATCTTAATATGGTGCATTGTTCCAGGCTATAAAAACCTCAGGATTATGAAACTAAGGGATGATTACAAGTTTTGTTGCTTCTTCTGAGTATTGTCCAAAAAAAAAAAATAAAGGGGGGCGGTATGCATTGTTCCTTATTCTCTAGTCCCATTGGTGGAAACAATGCAAAAGGCCCATTAGCACCAAATTGAATGTGGATCTTGGGCAGTAAACTTTGCCCCCTTTTTATTCATTAATCTGTTATAGAATCAGAATTTATAGGGATGTATATTAATTTGAATTCAAAAAGATAATCTGAGAGAATAAATCTTTTTAATATGTAAGTTGATGAGCTAAATCTGTGCTGTTAGATTTTGATAGAAAATGTATTTAAAACCTAAAAGAGCACAAAAGCAAAAGTAAAGTAGCACACTCAAAACACTTGGTTGGCTAAGTTATATTAAAATTACAATATTTGGGTTTTTTGCAATGCAATGAGAGTATGTTAATAATAGGTGTAACTAATATTGATCCATACTCCAGTATCTGCAGTACGAAAAATCAGAAAGCTTGGAATACCAGAAATTCTTTGCTCATTTGATGACATGAGATCTAAAGCACATAGATAAAGATATATCTTAACTACTGTAATTGTTCATAAGTTTTCCAGGAGAAATATTAATGTATTTGATTACAGGATGCTGACATAGACCTTAAGGGGGATATTTACATAATATGAAGTATATTTCCTGTCAAAATAAAGAAAAATTCAGGATTCTAAAACTTACCTTTCCTAAGTGCTTGGGATAAAGGATTGTGGCCCTGTATATTTGATTTGATGTTGGTAAACCATTTCAGTACTTTGCAGAAATTGTTACTTTCAATTGATCTTAATTATTAAGGAACAGATACATGGTTCCAAATCTTTGTTTTCAGTAAAATTAAAGGATAGTCTAATCAAAATGACAGACCATTAAAAGAATTTTTTTGATGATAGATTACTATATGATTTTTGGCATAAACTTGGGATTTAAAACCTGAAACTTTCCATATCTGTGACTAATAGAAATAAATGAACAATAGGAATAGATTTAATGCTGAACAGGAAGAATAGAATCCTAAGAGTATGTAGTATTTATTTATAGTTACACAACAAAATGGGAACAAAGGGCACAGGGAGAGGAGATGCCACAACCATCTTGTAAAGACATACATTTGACATACATGAAGACACACATAACAAAAACAATTACTTTTGTTTAATAATAATTATCAAAATATGTTTCATTATTAGTTCTATACAACTAATTTTGATGATAATTTGTATGGAAAGGATTTCTTAAAATTAGGGCATTTTGGTCAAAGGAAATGAAATATATAATATAAATACACACCTATTTTTTTTCCAGATTAGAGAGAATAAGTAAGGCAGTATAAAAAGCAGGAAATCAGTTGGATAAATTTTATTTTTCAAAGAGAATGTGAATATAAATTCAAGGAGAAGATTATGTAAAAGTTTTCCATTATTAAGGAATAACTTATTCAAATATTTTTTTTT
>PITA01011846.1:0-64789 GCA_004023965.1 Spilogale gracilis | reverse complement strand
TCCAATTTGTTTCTACCTTTTTGCCGATGTTCTTTGTCTCTCGTGGCGGTCCAGAAGTGGGAAATATCACATTTCAGGCTGGTTTCATGGGTGTTCACGGTGGTCTTGTAGTGGTTTTTTTGTTGGAATTCAGCTCTCTTCAGGGAACTCCCTGAAATGCGGTCACCTGGCCTTCCGCCATCTTGACCCTCCTCTCTTTCAGTATTTTGAATATATTATCCTTCTGATCTGTATGAGTTTTTTTCCTGAAAAATCCATGGATAATCTTAAGGCAGCTCCCTTGTGTGTGATGAATCAATTTTGTCTACTGTTTTGAAAATCCTTTATTTTTGACTTTTGAACAGTTTACTTATAGTGTGTCTTAGTGTGGACCCCTGGGGCTTTTCCTCACAGGACTTGCTTTGGCTTCTTAAATTTGGCTGTTCATTGTCCTCTCCAGATCTGACGAAATCTGAGCCATGTTTCTCTCAGTAAGCCCATTGTCGCTCTCTCTACCCCCTTCTGGAGCTCCTGTGATGTATATATGGCTCCACTTGTTGATTGTCTGATAAGTCCCTTGGGCTTTTCACATTTATTTGTTTTTCCTTTTTGCTCCTCTGATTAATTTTCCTGGTTTTGTTTATTTATCTATGTCCTCTTATAAATTGCTAAACCTCTTCAAGATCATTATTACCCAGCCACTGGTAACTACCATTTTACCATTTGGTTTTATAAGTCAGCGTTCTTAGATCCCACCTGTGAGTGATTTCATACAGCATCTGTCCTTGTCTGTCTGACTTCTCCCTTAGCAAGATGCCCTCAAGGTCCATCCATGTTGTCACAGGTGGCAGGATTTCCTTCTTTCTTATAGCTGAATAATAGCCCATAACTTCTTTATTCATTCATCTATTGATGTGCATGGGTTGTTTTCATATCTTGGCTATTTTTAATAATGCTGCAATGAATATAGGGGTGCGCAATTCTCTTTGAATTTCTGTTTTTCATTTATTTTGGATATATACCCAGAAATGGAAATGATGGATCATATAGTAGTTCTATTTTTAATTTTTTGAGGAATCTCAATGCTGTCTTGCATAGTGTCTGAACCAATTTACATTTTCATCAATAGTGTACAAGGATCTCTTTTCTCCACATTTTGTCTTCTTGATGATAGCCATAATACCAAATGTGAGGTGATATTTCATTTGTGATTATGATTTACATTTCTCTCATAATTAGTGATGCTGAGCATTTTTTCGCATATATGTTGGCTATTTGAAGGTCTTCTTTGGAAACGTGTATACAGTTCCTTTGCTCATTTTTTAAATCAGGTTGTTTGTTTCTGTTGTTATTGTGTTCCTATTGAGTTCCTTATATATTTTGGATATTAACTCCTTATCAGATATATGGTTTGCAAATATTTTCTTCTTCCATTCCATAGTGGACTTTTCATTTTTTCTACCTTTTTTGTCCCTCTCTACAGAAACATTTCAGTTTGATGTGGTCTTATTTGCCTATTTTTATTGTTGTTTGTGCTTTTGGTATCATATTAAAAAACAAAATAAAACAAAACATTACTAAGGCCAATGCCAAAGAAGCCATTTCTCTGTTTTCTTCTAAGAGTTTTATAGTGTTGGGTCTTGGTTTAAGTGTTTAATCCATGTCAGGTTAATTTTTGTGAGTGATGGAAGATAGGAGTCCAATTTTGTTTTTCTGCTTGTGGTTATCCAGTTTTTCCAATATCAGTTGTTGAAGAGAATACGATTGGATAGTTTTTATATTGTAGTAAACTCTGGGCTATTGGGATGGTCTCTAGTTGTTTGGTATCTGGCCCTGTGGTGATTTAGGGCAATCACCCTAAATGATCTTATAAAAGAAATGGTTGGGGTGTGAATTCTGGATTTGTTTGCTTCTATACCAAAGACACTCTTACGGGATAGTCATTTGCTCTCTCCAGGAATTGGCTAATCCTGGGAGGCGCATTCCTTCCAGAGTCAACAAGGCTCCAAATGTGAGAGCAGCATGAGGAATACAGAAAATAAGAAAATATAGTCAATATATGTAGTTACTGGAAAATGCCACATAGATTTTATGGCAGTGGAGAGAGAGCAGTCATCCAGCACATGAAGAGAGAATACCTTAGATGCAGAAGGTACTAAACAAAATGCATTAATACTCTTTCTAAACTGCTTCTGTAGCCTTTTCCATTAAAAAGTACCTTGGTAGTGCATTCCCAAACTGTTATGAATTTAACTGCACATTAGTCTGCCACCTCCCTGTAGACAGGTCTGGCTACAAGGCAGCACAGTTCTTATATGAACCATGAAAAATATCTGTGGATAGATGCAGTAGGTGAATTAAACCCAGGCAGTCCCTCTGAAAACAAGGACTGCTTCAAGTATTCAAACTGACCTAAGTATCCCAAGGATAAGGGTGGAAGGCGCATTGAAGGCCACTGACAACTTGTGGCTTCTATCTGTTGTATTTTCTCTAGGGGTGGGGGAAGATAGTGACAACTGTAACAATAAACACTTTATGTCCATAGGTTCCACATTCTGCCTTCTTTTTGAAAGGTAGGCATTAACTTCTCCCCTGGAGAAACACTGTTATTTGAGCTAGATCTTGTTACAGTTATAAGAAATTTTCCAAATGTTTAAGGAAACACCCTCAGTAAATAAAAAAACAATCACATACTATATGAGCATTTTACTTATAAGTAGAGTCATGCAGTTAGAAAAAGTGGTAAGAAATTTGTCCTTGACTCTAGCTGATGTAATCAATGACATCACCTGTCCCTGAAAAATCATATTAGCCTCAATCCACTAGTCAGATTGTTATGATATAATTGACTAAAATTTACTCTTCCATGGACCAAGCAAAATATGCACAGAGTATGAACACATTCTGTTGAACCTGAATAGTGCCAGGTGGAAATTTCAGGCTAGGAGGAAATTTCCATTTAGAAACTTAAGTAAAAAGCCACCATACTTTCTAGTAAAGAATTTGCTAGAATTTATTTGGCTGAGTAGATCCAGAACTAAGGTGGGGGTAGGGAGTGGTAAAAGAAAGAGACTGACCCAGATTAATACCACAGCTTGCTCTCCTCCTGCTAGTCTCAATTCTGCTAATAGACTTGGTTAAAAATTGCATGAAACATTCCAGGAAGACATAGGTCCAGCCTTTGTCAGATTATTCAGAGTAGCTGGTGGGGTGGTATAAAATAGAAAATTTTGCCAGAAGTCATTCCCTGTGGAATCAATCAGTAGAACTGTCAGGAAGTAATACTTCATGAATATGTTCATACTTCTGAACAGTCCAGGCATTCTGAGCAACAGAAGTTGAGATACGATAAAAATAATGTCTCCTCTTCCTCATAGCCACTTTCTGCTCCCAGTTAAGGTATAATAAAACTTAGAACCTAGGCTGTAAAAACTTAGGGTCAGTCCCTTCCTTTCTCCAAAGAAGATTTATCTTCTTGTGTAAAATATGAAGTATCAGTCTAATTATCTGTCTAATTTGTCTCCAGAATAAAGGACAATTTTTCTTGTTGTCCCTTATAATTGACTGTATAAAAGCTTTGGGTGTCACTATTCCAGAGCCCCTCTCCTGTGGCACAGATTCCTTTGCATACATGGTGATACACAAGTGATATCTCATTACATAGCCCAGTGGGGACCCAGGGTGTGAGGAACAGATGCAAGAGATTCTTTGAGTATCTAAAAATCTTTCTCACTAGTAGACCTTATGATGCAGTCAAATGGGTAACATTTCAGACCTTCAGTTTCAAAATTAACAGAAACAAAACATTATAGGAGGAAAAAAAGAAAACAAAAAGCAACAGAGAAGGAAATTAAACTCCAATTCTTTAGTGGAAAAATATGAACAAAATGGACACCAACCCAGATTGTTTTATAGACAAATTATACTAAACTTTTAACATATAATTATTCCCTACTTTATAGAAAGTATGAAATAGAAAAGAAGAAAAGCCATTCAACTGACTTAATAAGGTTAAATGAGCATAGCTTTAATACAGTGAACTATAAAAAAAGAAAAAATACTAATATAGACTGCTAATGAACACACACATAAAAATACTGACTAAAAGTTGTCAAATCTAACTTACCATTTATTACACAGTAGAATTTAGCCCAGGAATGTGAGGATGGTTTAACATGGAATTTATCAGATTAATGGATTAAAGGAGAAAAAATGATAACTTCAATGAAAACAGTACAAGTATTCAAGAAAACTATTTTTATTAGCAATGAATTAACAAAACAGAAATTAGAGAAAATGTCCTTAACCTTATAAAGTATATATGTAAATCAATAAGCAGTAAAAAAATATAAATGGCAGTGAATCTTTATAATCATTTTCATTAACATTAAGAACAAGAGTCAGAATCACTGTTGCTATATTGAGTTCCTTATTGATAAAAAAGAAAAAGTAGTAAACAAAACAAAACAAAAACTAGAAAACTAAAAAGAGATAAGTGGATTTAATTTTCTCTAAGAATTCTATAGGTTGTTATAAAAGGACTTAACCAGATTGTTGAGTACAAAAGTAAAATTTTTTTTTACTTTTGTATTACAAAAGTAATAATAAGAGATATGACAGAAAAGTGTATCAACATGGAAGCAAATAAGACTACAAAATGCACCAGAACTAGTCTAACAAAGTTGTACAAGAAAGTTAGAGAACAACACTGACATACCTAAAAGACCTAAATGTTGAAATAAATCACAAAGCTACCGATCATAAAGAAGTCAGTTTCCCCTAAATTAATCTGTAATTCTCATACCATGCCACTCCAAATTGCAGCAGAATTTCTTGTAGAATGTGACAGTCAGTGACAAAAACAATACAGAAAATTAAAGGAAAAAGAAAATGCAAGAAGATATTGAAAAATGACAGTAAGAACAACAAAGATTTTCCTAACCAGATAGCAAGATGATACCAACGTTGTAAAGTTGTAAAGGCTTCTGGGATAGTGTAGTGTTGGGGCAGGAATGCACAAATATCCTATGTCACAAACCCACAGAAAGGAAAAGAGATCCATGCATAGTAAGAAGCTTGAGACACGAGGGAGGAGGAATTACAAGGCAATGCAACACACCTAAAGAAAATAGCCCTATGTAGATTAAAGTTCTAAATGTGGGGGTGCCTGGGTGTTTCAGTTGGTTAAGCATCTGCCTTTGGCTCAGGTCATGATCCCAGGGTTCTGGGATCAAGTCTCGTGTGAGGTGTCCTGCTCAGTTGGGAAGCTGCTTTTCCTTCTCCCTCTGTCCCTCTCCAATGCTTGTACTCTCTCTCTCAAATAAATACATAAAATCTTAAAAAAAAAAAAAACACCAAAGTTCTAAATGTGAAAAGCAAAACCTCAAAACTTTTAGAAGGAACTACAGGAGAATATGAAGTTAAAGTAGGAAAGATTTTCTTAAGACATGAAAAAACTAAAAGGAAAAAAATCATAAATTTGTTAAAATTTTTAATTCTCTACAAAAGACCTTTATAGTAAAAATTAAAAGACAAGCTCCCATTGATAATATATTTTAACAAACATAATGGATATACATATATATGAAGAAATTCTGCAAATTGTTATAAAAATAATGTAAGGAAACGACAGAGAAACTATCTCAAATTATCAATAACCCCGTGGGAGAAGTGCTCAACGTAACTAGTAACTAGGGAAATATAAACTTAAACCTCAATGAAATAGCAATTGAGATGCATTGTAATGAAAAAAAATTAAAAGCCTGATAATATCAAATATTGAGGATACAAAAGGAAGTGGGAACTCTCAACACTAAAGAGAAATACAGGGCATGTTCCAGGGGTATATGTATATCCTGAAACCGAGCCATTCCATGTGTGTACATGTATTCAGAGGAAGCTTGAGGATGTGTACAAAAGTGTGCATTGCAGTATTATTTTTAATACTTCAAAACAACCTAAATGTCCATTATCAGAAGAATAAATAAATAATATACAACAAATTCATTCCCTGAAATATTAATCAGAAACTAAAATGAACAAACACATGGGCACCTGGGTGAATCAGTTGGTTAAGTATCTGCATTCAGCTCCAGGCATGATCCTACATGCTGGGTTTGAGACCCCCACCTCAGGTTCTCTGCTCAGTAGGGAGCCTGCTTTTCACTCTCTTGCTCCCCCTGCTTCAGTGCACACACTCTATGTCAAATAAATAAATAAAATATTTAAAAAAATAAATACAAAATAAAATGAACAATCACAAACTACCATCAACATGGATAACTCTCAAAAAATGTTGACTAAAAATGTGCAGATTGCAAGAGGCTAGGTACAAATGATACAATTTCTAGTGTTTACCTCTGGGGTAGAAACACAGGGCACACATTCTAGGACATTAATCATTTAGCTTAAATTTTACTATTGTTTTTAAAGTGGACTATTCACCTCTTGAACATACTCAATTAGGAAATGCTTCTAAAATTTTATTGGACTGTTTGCCTCAATCTCTTTGATACTAAAAAGCTGTGTTTCTACATTGAGCACTGTTGGGGAAAAAAAGAAAATTGGTGATTAGATAAAACTCCTAATGCAAAATTCCTGACTTACTTTTTCCACCTAAATTTAGTCTCAAAAGGGCAATACATAGCACAGGATGGAAGAAGGGATGCTTGAGAAAATCCTAATTCTTTAGGCATAAAAATTGAGCTATCAGGTAGATGGTTGAAGGGTCCTCAACTTATAATTTGATGTTTTGAGAAATAAATATTTTTAAATTAATAGTCACACTGCCCTAGAAAGTAGCACATATGTATAATATTTGCTTGGAAATATTGTTTTTTTTCTTTAAAAAATATTTTATTTTGTCAGTGTTCCAGAATTCATTGTTTATGCCCCACACCCAGTGCTCCATGCAATACATGCCCCCAATACCCACCACCAGGCTCACCCACACCTTCAACCTCTCCCCTCCAAAATCCTCAGTTTCTTTCTGAGTTGAAAGTCTCTCATGTTTCATCTCCCTCTGACTTCCATTTCCTGTCCTTCTCCTACTGTCCTCCACATTACTTCTTAAGCTCCACAAGGAGGGAAAACCATAAGATACTTGACTTTCTCTGCTTGGCTCATTTCACTCAGCACAATCTCCTCCAATGCAGTCCATGTTGATATAGGATTGGATATTCGTCCTTTCTGATTCAGGCATAATATTCCATTGTATATATATATACATATATATATATATGGTACATATCCTCCTTATCCATTCATCTCTTGAAGGGCAACTTGGCTCTCCACAGTTTGGCGATTGTGGCCTTTACTGCAATGAACATTGGGGTACCTATGGCCCTTCTTGTCACTACCTCTGTATCTTTGGGGTAAATACCCAGTAGTGCCATTGCAGGGTCATAGGGTAGCTCTATTTTTAATTTTTTAAGGAATCTCCACACTGTTTTCCAAAGTGGCTGCACCAGTTTACATTCCCTCCAACAGTGTAAGAGGGTTCCCCTTTCTCTGCAGCCTCTCCAACACTTGTTGTTTGGTGACTTGTTAATTTTGGCCATTCTGAAGGGTGGAAGGTGGTATCTCAGTGTGGTTTTGATTTGAATTTCCCCGATAGCTAGTGACGCTGAACATTTTTTCATGTGTCTGTTAGCCATTTGTATATCTAGTATGGAGAAGTGCCTCATCATGTCTCTTGCCCATTTTTTAATGTGCTCATCTTCTTTTTGGGTGTTGAGTTTGAGTAGTTCTTTATAGATCTTGGATACCAGCCCTTTGTCTGTAGTGTCGTTTGCAAATATCTTCTCCCATTCTGTGGGTTGCCTCTTTGTTTTGTTGACTGTTTCCTTTGCTGTGCAGAGCTTTTTATTTTGATGAAGTCCCAGAAATTCATTTTCACTTTTGTCTCCTTTGCCTTTGGAGATGTGTCTTGAAAGAAGTTGCTGTGGCTGATGTCAAAGAGGTAACTGCCTATGTTCACCTACAGGATTTTGATGGATTCCTGCCTCACATTGATGTCTTTCATCCATTTCGAGTTTGCCTTTATGTGTGGTGTAAGAGAATGGTCTAGTTTCATTCTTCTATACGTAGCTGTCCAATTTTCCCAGCACCATTTATTGAAGGGACTGTCTTTTTTCCACTGGATATTTTTTGCTGCTTTGTCAAAAATGATTTGCCCATAGATTTGTGGGTCCATATGTGGGCTCTCCACTCTGTTCCATTGGTCTATTTCTCTGTTTTTGTGCCAGTACCACGCTGCCTTGGTAATCACAGCTTTGTAATAAAGCCTGAAGTCAGGTAATGAGATGCCCCCAGCTTTGCTTTTCTTCTTCAGCAATACCTTAGCTATTCAGGGTCTTTTTTGATTCCATATAAATTTTAATATTGTTTGTTCCAGCGTTTTGAAGAATGTTGGTGGAATTTTGATCGAATGGCATTGAAAGTATAGATTGCTCTGGGCAGTATAGACATTTTGACAATGTTTATTCTTCCGATCCATGAGCATGGAATGCTCTTCCATCTTTTTGTGTATTCTTCAATTTCGTTCATGAGTGTTCTGTAGTTCTTCAAGTACAGATGCTTGACTTCTTTGGTTAGGTTTATTCCTAAGTATCTTATAGTGTTTGCTGCTATAGTAAATGGAATCGATTCTCTGATTTCCCTTTCTATTTTTTCATTGTTAGTGTATAAGAATGCAACTGATTTCTGTGCATTGGTTTTGTATCCTGCCACATTACGAATTGTTGGATGATTTCTAGTAGTTGGGGGGCAGAGTCTTTTGGGTTTTCCACATAGAGTATCATGTCATCTGCAAAGAGAGAGAGTTTGACTTCCTCTTTGCCAAGCTGGATACCTATTATTTCTTTCTGTTGCCTGATTGCTGTTGCTAGGACTTCTAACACTATGTTGAACAGTAGTGCTGAGAGTGGGCATCCTTGCCTTGTTCCTGATCTCAGAGGAAAGGCTGTCAGTTTTTCCCTGTTGAGGATGATATTTGCTGTGGGTTTTTCGTAGATAGATTTTATGAGGTTGAGAAATGTTTCCTCTATCCCTATACTTTGAAGAGTTTTGATCAGGAACGGATGTTGTATTTTGTCAAATGCCTTTTCTGCATCAATTGAGAGTACCATGTGGTTTTTCTCTCTTCTCTTATTGATTTCTTCTATCACGTTGATTGTTTTGCGAGTTTTAAACCACCCCTGCATCCCTGGGATAAAACCCACCTGGTCATGGTGGATAATCTTTTTAATGTGTTGTTGGATCCTGTTAGCCAGGATCTTGTTGAGAATCTTGGCATCTGTATTCATCAGCGATATTGGTCTGAAGTTCTTTTTGATGGAGTCTTTGTCTGGTTTGGGGATTAGAGTGATGCTGGCTTCATAGAAAGAGTCTGGAAGTTTTCCTTTCGTTTCTATTTTTTGAAAGAGCTTCATGAGAATAGGTGTTATATCTTCTTTGAATGTTTGGTAGAATTCCCCAGGGAATCTGTCGGTTCCTGGACTCTTGTTTTGGGGGAGGTTTTTGATCACTGCTTCAATCTCGTTACTAGATATAGGTCTATTCAAATTGTCAATGTCTTCCTGTTCCAGTCTTGGTACTTTATTGGTTTCAAGGAATGTATCCATTTCTTCTAGGTTGTTAAACATATTGGCATATAATTGTTGATAGTAATTTTTGATGTGTTTCTATTTCCTTGGTGTTAGTCGTGATCTCTCACCTTTCATTCATGATTTTATTAATTTGGGTATTCTCCCTTTTCTTTTGGGTTAGTTAGGCCAATGGTTTATCAATCTTATTGATTCTTTCAAAGAACCAGCTTCTAGTTTCATTAATGCATTCTACTGTATCTCTAGTTTCTGATTCATTCATCTCTGCTCTAATCCTTATTATTTCCCGCCTTGTGTGGGGGGTTGGTTTAATTTTTTGTTGATTTTCCAGTTCTTTAAGGTGTAATGAGCATTGGTGTATTTGGGGTTTTTCAATTTTTTTAAGTGAGTCTTGGATGGCTATGAATTTCCCCCTTAGGATTGCCTTTTCTGTATCCCATAGGTTTTGGATCGATGCATTTTCATTCTCATTGATTTCCATGAAGTGTTTCAGTTCTTCTTTGATTTCTTGTTTGAGCCCCACATTCTTGAGTAGGGTCGTCTTTAGCTTCCAAGTTTGTTTTTCTCCTGAACTTTTTATGGTGGTTGAGTTCCAGTTTCATGGCATTGTGGTCAGAAATAGGCAGGGATAAATTTCAATCTTCTGGTATCGGTTGAGCCCTGATTTGTGACCTAGTATGTGGTCTATTCTGGAGAAAGTTCCATGTGCACTCAAGAAGAATGAGTATTCTGCTGTTTTAGGGAGGAATGTTCTGAATATATCTAAGAGATCCATCTGGTCCAATTTGTGATTCAAGGCTCTTGATTCTTTGTTGATTTTCTGTTTAGATGATCTGTGCATTGCTGAGAGTGGTGTATTAAGATCTCCTACAATTAATGTATTTGCATCAATATGATTCTTTATTTTGTTTAACAGTTGGCTTATGTAGTTGGCTGCTCCCATGTTGGGGGCATGCATATTTATAATTGTTAGATCTTCTTGATGTATAGACCCTTTAAGAATGATGTAGTGTCCTTCTGTGACTCTGACTACAGTCTTTAGACTAAAATCCAATTTGTCTGATATGAGAATTGCTACCCCGGCTTTCTTTTGGGGTCCATTGGCATGAAAGATGGTCTTCCATCCCCTCACTTTCAATCTGGAAGTGTCTTTAGATTCAAGATGAGTCTCTTGTAAACAGCATATGGATGGGTGTTGTCATTTTATCCAGTCTGCAACCCTGTGTCTTTTTATTGGAGCATTTAGGCCATTGAGAGTGATTATTGATAGATACATTTGTATTGACATCATATTGCCTATGGAGTTCATGTTTCTATAGATTACCTCTCAAGATTTCTGTTTTGTATCGCTCTTGGGTTCGTTTCTCTTCTATAGAACCCCTCTTAGCATTTCTTGTAGTGCTGGCTTGGTGGATGCATAATCTTTTAGACCTTGGCGGTCTTGGAAGCTCTTTATTTCTCCTTCCATTTTGAAACTCAACCTTGCTGGATACATTATCCTTGGTTGCATATTTTTGTCATTTTTGACAAAATTTGCTAAATATGTCTTGTCAGCCCTTTCTGGCTTACCTGGTTTCTGTGGAAAGGTCTGACGTTATTCTGATGGTCCTCCCTCTATAGGTAAAGGATCGCTTTCTCCTAGCTGCCCTTAAGACATATTCTATGGTTTTATGATTTGCGAATTTTACTATTATGTGCCTGGTGGTTTTTCTGGCCTCATTGATCTTGGGGGGGTGACCTCGCTGCCTCTAGGACATAAACATTTGTTTCATTCCCCAGATTTGGGAAATTTTAATCCATGATTTGTTCAACAATATCTTCTAGGCTTCTCTCTCTCTCAGCTCCTTAAGGGAATTCCAATAATTCTGATATTGGAGCCTTTCATGGCATCATTTATTTTCCCTTATTCTGTTTTCATGTGATTTTAGCTGTTTGCTCCAAGACTTCTCTTGCTCCTCCTTCTTAATCTATCTGTCTTCTAAATCACTGATACGATCTTCAGCTTCACTTACTCTGGCTGTTAGCATATTTAAATTAGATTGCATCTCATCAATAGCCTTTCTAACCTCAGCTTTCATTTCTGTTATTATGGCTTCCACTTTGAGACTAATGTTCTTTTCCAAATTAGCCATTGCTTGGACTATTGCTGCCCTGAATTCCACTTCTGTCATATTGTTTATGTTCATTTTCAATAATTCTGTGACCGAGGTTGCAGTCTCGGGGTTCTTCTTCTGTTGGATGTTCCTTCTCTGAGTCATTGTGGTGAGGAGTGGTTGAGGGGGTGTATAGCTAAATATATTAGCCACTATCTAGGCGGATTGGTCGCTGGAAGGTTTTGGAACAACCAGAATTCACCACCGAAAAAGGGAGGGGAAAGAAAAAAGAAAATGGAAGAGAGGAAGCAAGAAAAGAAACCCTTTCCAGAGTGGGGCTTGGTGGTAGGATTTATATGGCACAAAACTGTTACAGGGTAAAGAAAAGGGTTATCAAGGGTAAATGAAGAGATCAAAAAGCGAAGCCCAACCTATATGACCCCAAGACCAGTATTTATATAATACAAAAGCAAAGACAATTACACAGAAATACTGACCGAGTAGAGTGGGAAGGTGAGGGCAGACAGTGCTTGTGGGCAGGGAAGGCGTTTCAGACTCTTCCGAGTTTGTCTTGTTATTATTGTTGGAAGAGCCCACTTTCTAAAGATATAGGGAGATTAGAACTGGTTGTATATAGGGGTAGTATTGAATAGGGATGTGGGATTGACTTGAAGCTTATAACTACATGTATATGTAAAAGAGAGAATAAAGGAAAGAGGAGAGAAGAAAGGGAAAAACAGAGAAAACAAACAGGGAAACAAGAGGCAACAACAAGAGCAGAAAATACAAGAGTGTCCTTGAAAATTTTTCAAGGTAAAAAAGTTATGCGGTGTTGTATTGAGTATCACATTGTGAATAAAAGGGGGTTAAAAATTGAAGAAGAAAAGCTGTGAGAATGTATTTTTAAGTTTAAAATGGAAGCTTTAAAAGTAAAAATAGAAAAAAAGTTTTAAAAAGCAAATAAGGTGGAAAACTGTATCAATAAAGTATAGGGCTTTTGGTACTTGTAGTCAGTACCAGAAGTTTAATAAATTGCCTTTCGCCCCGATGTTGGGGTTTTTCAGTTTGAGTGTTGTCCTCCTGAGCTTCAGGCTTGCTTTCTGGGGGCAGGGTTTGCCGCGCTGTTTTTAGTCCTTCTACCTGGGCTGCATCTCTCTGCCCCCTTGCTAGAGACTGGTCTCAATGGTAACCAAGTTGTCAGGTTACAATTCTCTGGTGGTGGAGCATTGTTCTTTTACATCCTTTTTCAGCTGCTGAGGACGTCAGGTCAGAACAAGATGTCTGCGCCCAGACCTCCTTCCCAGAGAGAGCCTCTACACAGAGAGAGGCTCTTTTCTGCCTCCTGGTTGGCAGCCTGTCATAGCCGGGCAGGCACAGATGCTGGATTGATTTCTGCCAAGCCCCTGCTTGTCGCTTCACCCCCTCACCTCAAAGCTACAACTTATTTTGGATCCCGTGACCTTGTCTGTGCCAGGTCCCGCGAAAGTCTTCAAAAACGCCTTCCCTGGGGGGTCCGTGCCTGGCCCATGTGGGGAAGAGAAGCAGGAAAGAAAGGCAGTGGAGGCAAGGAGAAAAAGAAAGAAAGAAAGAAAGAAAGAAAGAAAGAAAGAAAGAAAGAAAGAAAGAAAGAAAGAAAGAAAGAAAGGAAGGAGGAAGGAAGGAAGGAAGGAAGGAAGGAAGGAAGGAAGGAAGGAAAGAGAAAGAAAGAAAGAAAGAAAGAAAGAAAGAAAGAAAGAAAGAAAGAAAGAAAGAAAGAAAGAAAGAAAGATGAGAGAGAGAGAAAGTGGCAGAAAAATAGAATCCACACCCGCTGCTTTCGCTGAGATCCCCCGTGCCACACAGGGCACTCCTGCTCTCCGCGAAACCCTGC
This sequence comes from Spilogale gracilis, assembly GCA_004023965.1. NCBI lineage: Eukaryota > Metazoa > Chordata > Mammalia > Carnivora > Mephitidae > Spilogale > Spilogale gracilis. The sequence goes on along the minus strand of PITA01011846.1, from coordinate 51,242 downwards.
TCTTCTGTCTTAAGCAGTGGGGAGATAGACTCTGCACCCCAGCCCCTCTAAGTTCCCTGGAGCTGTGGAGCACTTCCTCTCCCTGAAGATTCCTGTCTCCCCACTGCTGTGGCGGAAAAACTGACCTTGCACCTCACAGGGCACTCTCTGTCCCTGCGGGTCCCCGCTCCCTGCTGCTGCAGCAAAAAAACAGTCTCCTTGCCACGGGCTCTGCTGCGTTCTCAGTTCTGTCTCTCCCCGAATCAGACTGTAATCTGCTGTTATTCCCTGAGCACAGAGCACTTTTGTGCTGGGGTGTTTGCTTTCAGTGGTTCACTCTGTGGGCTTCCTCCCCCACACCCCTGTCTCTGGGGGTAAGCCTTCGGTCACTCTCACTTGTTTCTACCTTTTTGCCGATGGTCTTTTTCTCCTGTGGTGATCCAGAAGTGCAAAATATCACATTTCAGGCTGATTTCATGGGTGCTCACAGTGGTCCTGTAGTGTTTTTTTACTGGAATTGAGCTCACTTCAGGGAGCTCCCCGAAATGCAGTCACGTGGCCTCCCGCCATCTTCTTCCCCCTGCTTGGAAATATTTTAAGATACTTTGAGGAAATAATTCCTAATTTATAAAAGTAATTCTTCAAGAGAAAGCTGTTAATGATAAAAATATAGTTTTGGATTATTAGTAGCAATATCTTTCCTCTATAGCAGGGTGATGTATATATCCAGGGTTACATAGTAGGTAAGGAGAAATAGAAATACTCTAGGGACCTTTTTCATATGGTGTACCTGGGGGGTGCTGAGATGACTACATTTTTTGTTACTATATTTTTGCCTAAATTCTCAGCTCTTAAATTTAATTTGATCAGTTGGAAAATGTTTGAAGGACTTATTTCTGCAGCCTTGGCACAGGCCCTGGCAGAGTCAGTGCTCAGTTGCAGGTTTACTGTTACTATATGGCCCCTGAATTGACCTGAAAGTTTGCTGTATAAATAAGTGACTATTATTAATGCACAGTGGTTAGATATGTACGCTCTTACCCACAATTCAAGATACTTCCCTTTCCTTGAATAGCTGGGGAACTGAATTTATTATCTGAAACTTGCTAGATAAACAAGAACATAGAGCAAAAATAATGGTGTTATCGTAAATATTTGTCCATTTAATCCTTGAAAAAGTATGGTGAATTATGCTTATTTCATCACAGAGTAAATCTGTGGCCAGAATGCTCATTCCTCCCAAACCTGGATTCTTTGTGCAGATGGTAATTATTAAGTGGGTAACTTACAAGTAGATTTGTCCTATCCTCATAATGACCACATGTGGTGGCTATGTTCATATGCCCATGTTACAGATGAGTAAATTGAGGTCCTGATCCAAGGTTACATTCTTAGCAGGTGGCACAAGGAACCAAACGCTGTTATTTTGATAATATCAATAGTTCTCACACATTTTTGTCTCAAGATTCCTTTACACTGTTAAAAATGATCAAGGAACCCAAAGAACTTTTGTTTATATGGATTATATCTGTTGATATTTATCACATTAGAAAAAGAAATAGCTTCTTAAAAATGTTTGTTAATTTGTTTTAAAATAATAATAATTAGGCACCTGGGTAGCTCAGTCAGTTAGGTGTCTGCCTTTGGCTCAGGTCATGATCCCAGGATCCTGGGATTGAACCCTACATCAGGCTACCTGCTCAGCAGGGAGTCTGCTTCTCCCTCTCCCTCCACCTGCTGCTTCCCCTCCTTGTACTAATTCTCTATCAAATAAGTAAATAAAATATTTTTAAGAATGAATCCATTGTGCAATAATATAAATGATACATTTTTAAGAAAACTAAGTATTTTCCAAAACACACAAAAATTAGTGACAAGTATGGTACTCTTTTACATTTGTGCAAATCTCTCTAATGGTTGATGTAATAGAAGAGAGCTGGGATCCCCTATTTGTTTCTGCATTCTATCTATTGTTGCAACATATTGTTTTGTTTGCAGTATGTGATGCAAATACTTGTATAGAACACTGAGGCATTAAGAGTTCATGAGTTTTTACAAGATGAGACCAGGGAGGGAGACAAACCATAAGAGACTCTTAATCTCAGGAAACAAACTGAGGGTTGCTGGGGGATGGAGAGGAGGGATAGGGTGGCTGGATTATGGACAATGGGGAGGATATGTGTTATGGTGAATTCTGAGAACTGTGTAATGTAAGGGCCAACTTAGCCAGAGTGACCCCATTATGTCCAGGTAGCCATTTTGTTGTTTGTAAAATGCACACGAGCTGACTTGCCCAAACAAGAGCTGGCTCAGAAAAGCAGTTCCAGGAAAATACGGGCAGCCGGTTCCTGATACCAGAGCCCAGGAAAACAAGGGCTATCGAGCACAAGCTGACACTGCTCTTCAAAGACCTGATTCTGATAAAGAAATGCATATATGTGACTCTCTAGCCTCCCGGATCCTGACCAATGGATATAAAAATTAACTCTAGGCAGCTATGTGACTGCAGTCAATTTGTGGTTTGCAGTTTTGCCCTATAAAAAGTAGCCTGTGAGACTAGGTAGGGTCACTCTCTCTCCATAGAGATGGCCCTGACTGGTCAGTGTGATTCTTGATGCTTGGTGCGAAATAAACCTTTGTTTGACTTTCCCTTTGTATCAACCTCGTTCCTTTGATCATGGACCCTAACATGTAAGACTGATGATTCATAGACCTGTACCCCAGAAACAAATAATACATTATATGTAAATAATAAAGAAACAAACAAATAAATAATAAATAAAAGAGTTTATTAGTTTTTAAACTTGTTTTCCTCTGGGATGGATCCAATTGCCAAGGTCCTAGCATATCTGTGCAAAAAAGCATGGAAAATGGGGGAAATACATCTCAATGAAGAATAAATCTATTGAAAAATTTATATTTTTCATAGATTTTCCCCAAGACTGCCCCCACCTCAAATGATGTCAATATCATCATCTATTCCTCATTTTTTTTAATATCCTGGGCCTTAAGCCCCTTTATACTACATCTAACTATACCATAATGCATATCAATCTTTAGTGAAATTATTGTTTGCTTATTGTTGCCCAACCTAATCCCATTAGACCATAAAGTGGACAAGAGTAGGAACTGTATTACTCAACTCCTAGCCCAGTGCCAACCACTGAAAATATATCACCAACTATTTGTCTGAACAAACTGCTGTAGGAGTAATTGTGTACAATTTCCAGTTAGGATGGTGGAGTAGCAGGGGGATCCTGGGCTTGCTTCACATTTGAACACAACTAGATTAGCATCCAAATATTTTTTAACAACTGGGAAGATGATCTGAGGGTTAAGAAAACAATCTGCGCTTCTGGAGGGAGAGAACCTGGCAGATGTGAGGTTTGGAGCCATGAAATGAAGGAAAGGAAAGCTGCTGGGCCACAACAGTGAGGGAACCCTTTTCACAGAGTAAAATCAGGGAGAGCGAGAAAGTGAGAAAGAGCCCAGGACTGCACAATAAGCCATTGTGAGGAGAACCCCTGGGTCACACAGGGAGCGATCTCTACCCTTCCAGGGGTACATTTGGCAGAGGGAATTTTGTCTCTCTAAGAAAACAAGGCCAGTTGGGAGCCATTGAGTGAATCTCAGCAACAAGGTCAGAGGTGCATGCATGGGGCAGAAAACCTCTTAACTACTGTTGTGAACCACAATAGACTTAAACCCCTGGTGCATGTTGATTAGCTGCTTTTCTGTGTCTGAACTGAGCAGAAAGCTGAGACTGGAGCATATTGCTGATAACCTAGCTGCTGCTTTTTGCTGTCTGCCATGATAGATTCAAGCTTCTGTGCAGGCCTTTCTGGGACAGAAGGAAGAACGGGATGGAGTTGCATGCAGATGGCCAGTAACCTGACTCCAGCTTTTTGCTGAGCATCACAATAAACTCTAGCCTCACTGTGTGATGTCTCTTCAGGGACACACCCTGAACCTCCTCTCCCTGTTTGGTAATGGGCCTGTACCTTACCAGTCCCTTTAAAACATGGAGTTTTGAATCCTAGTCACTGGCCAGAGATAAAATATAGGGAATCTATGGCTCCACACATGCCAATAGCCCAGGCACAGAGAGGTTAGGGCAGGGAACTGACAAAAACCCAGAACATAGGAGATTGTTTGCTTTTCTGAGAGAGTGTCCTGAAGAGCAGTGGTCAGGAGTTTTGTTCCCCAGGATGGAGGGTAGAGTGGTGGTGGATGATGCCATTTTCTACTTCCCTCCCTTCCTTACCTCCCTCCCACTAGCATGGGACTTCAGAGAAAAAAAAAAAAAAAAAAACAGCCCCTCAGTGAACTCTGGAGTCCCTATAGTACATCTTGCACTTCAGCACCCAGCAGGGACATTTTTACAAGAGCAAACCCTTGTGAACCAGCTCACCAAGCTTCTCCCTCAGAAGACCACCACAAGACCTTGATCTACCAAGTCCACTGAGTTTTTTAAAGATTTTATTTATTTATTTGACAGAGAGAAACACAGCTAGAGAGGGTACACAAGGAGGGGGAGTGAGAGATGGAGAAGCAGGCCTCCCACTGAGTAGGGAGCCCAATGTGGGGCTCGATCCTAGGACCCTGGGATAATGACCTGAGCCGAAGGCAATTGCTTAACCCCTGAACCACCCAGGTGCCCCTACCAAGTCCATTGATTAAAGAAAGCTCCAAACATCAGCTTCAGGTGGAAATAAGATGAGGTTTGCTTCTTTTTTCTCTCTCCTTTTTTCTTAATTTTTAAAAATTATTAATTTTTTATTTTTATATTTCTTATTTTTTATTCTTTATCCTTTATTTTATATATTTATCTCTTTTTTTCTCTCCATTTTGTACCAGAAAATTTTGTATCAGAACAATGTTTTTGTTCATTGTTGTTTTGTTTCTTCCCTTCTCTTATTTTTCAGATCAGTCCTCTTATCTTTTTTTTTCTTTTTTTCCTACTCTTTTTTCCTTTTTTCTTTCTTATTCTTTGGAATCAGGCTAGTTTTTTGTTTACCTGTTTGTTTACATTTTTGTTCCTTTCTCTTTTCTCTTGTCTTGGATCAGGTTTTTGTTTTTTGTTCCTTGTTTTCTGTTTTTTTTTTTCCTTCTTTTCTTTCCTTTCTTCTTTTCCAGGCTTATCTTGGCAAGAAAGTCAAAGCACACCTAGGTAAAGGCCCAAATACACCCCACTACACACAAGGAGGAACTCTGTAGAGGACAGGCCTATAGGTAAGAACAGCCAAAACACAACAGCAGAGTGTAAACAGCATACACTAATATCACTTCTTGAAATTGTTGTTGTTATTGTTTTTGTTGCATTTTTTTCCTTTTGTTGCTTCCTATCTCTTCTGGATAAAAATGACAAGATGGAGAAATTCACCCCAAAAGAAAGAATAAGAAGTAGCACTCAATGCCAGAGATTTAATCAATATGCATATAAGTAAGATATCTGAACTAGAATTTAAAACAATGATTATAAAGATACTAGCCAGACTTGAGAAAAGCATCGAAGAAACCAGAGAATCCTTTACTATATAAATAGAAGAACTAAAATCTAGCCAGGCCAAAATTAAAAATGCTATTACTGAGGTGCAGTCCCAGGTGGAGGCTATAAAAACAAGGATGAATGAAGCATAAGAGCAAGTCAGTGATATAGAGGATCACATGATGGAAAATAATGAAGTTGAAAGGAAGAGAGGGAAAAAAACATTATTAGATCACAGTGGGAGATTTAGAGAACTCAGCAATTCCATAAAGTGAAATAATATAACAATAAAATAGATCCCAGAAGATGAGGTGAAGAAAAAAAGGCAAAAGGTTTATTTGAACAAATTATAATGAGAACTTCCCTAATCTAGGAAAGGAAACAGGCATTCAAGTCTAGGATGCACAGAGAAGCCCTCTCAAAATCAATAAAAATAGGTCAACATCTTGTCATGTAATGTGAGCCTTGCAAATTTTTTTTTGAGATTTATTTATTTACTTAAGAGAAAGAGTGGGAGAAAGCACAAGGCAGGGTGGAAGGGCATAGAAGAGAGAGAAGCAGGCTCCCCACTGAGCAGGGAGCCTGATGCAGGGCTTGATTCCTGGACTCTGGGATCAGGACCTGAACCAAAGGCAAATGTTTAACCAACTAAGCTACCCAAGCACTACCCCCAAGCTTGCAAATTTCAAAGACAAAGAGAAAATCCTGAAAGACTCTGCAGACAAGAGGTCTTTAACTTACAAGGGTAGACACATAAGGCTGGCAGCAAACCTGTCCACAGAGAGTGAGCAGGCCAGAAAGGACTAGCATGATATCTTCAGTGTGTTAAATAGGAAAAATATGCATCCAAGAAAACTTTATCCAGCAAGGCTGTAGTTCAGAATAGAAAGAGAAATGGTTTCCAGGAAAAACAAAAACTGAAAGAATTTGTGAACATTAAGCCAGCCCTGCAAGAAATATGAAAGAGAATCCTTTGAGTGGGAAAGAGTCCAAAAGTAACAAACACCAGAAAGCACAGAGACAATCTACAGGAACAGTGACTTTACAGGTAATACACATTTCATCATAAAGCAGCGGAATCCACATTCTTCCCAAGTGCACATGGAACATTCTCCAGAATAGATCAGATACTGCATCACAAATCAGGTTTCAAATGGTACAAAAAGATTGAGATCATGCCATGCATATTTTCAGACCACAATGCTTTAAAAGCTGAAGTCAACCACAAGAAAACATTTGAAAGGACTACAGGTGCATGGAGGATAAAGAGCATCCTACAAAAAATGAACGTGTCAACCAGGAAAGTAAAGAAGAAATTTTAAAATTATATAGAAGCAAATGAAAATGGAAACACAAAATTTGAGGACCTTTTTGATACAGCAAATACAGTCTTAAGAGGGAAATATATAATAATACAGGTCTTCTTCAAGAAACAAGAAAAGGCTCAGAGTTCACAACTTAACCTTACATCAAAAGGAGTTGGGAAAAAATAGCAAAATAAAAACTAAATCCAGCACAAGAAGAGAAATAATAAAAATGCAGAGCAGAAATCAAAAAAATAGAAACCAAAAGAACAATAGAACAAATCAACAAAGCTAGGAGTTGGTTCTTTGAAAGAATTAACAAGATTGATAAACCTGTGGCCAGACTTACCTAAAAGAAAAGAGAAAGGACTCAAATTAATAAAGTCATGAATGCAAGAGGAGAGATCACAACCAAAACCAAAGAAATACGAACAATTATAAGAACATATTATGAGCAACTATACATGAGCAAATTGGACAATCTGGAAGAAATGGATGCATTCCTAGAGACATTTAAACTACCAAACTGAACCAGGAAGAAATAGAAAACCTGAACAGACCCATAACCAGTAAGGAAATTGAAGAAGTAACCAAAAAGCTCCCAGCAAACAAGACTCCAGGGTCAGATTACTTCCCAGGGCAATTCTACCAAACATTTAAAGAAGAATTAATACCTATTCTCCTGAAACTCCTCCAAAAAATCAAAATGGAAGGACAACTCCCCAACTCATTTTATGAGGCCAGCATTAAATTGATCCCAAAACCTGGCAAAGATGCCATCAAAAAGAATTACAGGCCAATATCCCTGATGAACTTGGATGCAAAAATTCTCACCAAAATATGAGCCCAAAGATCCAACAGTACATTAAAAGGATTATTCACCACAACCAAGTGGGATTTATGCTTGGGCTGCAAGGTTGGTTCAACATCCACAAATCAATCAATGTGATACAGTGCATTAATAAAATAAATAACAAGAACCATATGATCCTCTCAATAGAAAAAGCATTTGGCAAAGTACAGCATCCTTTCTTGATCAAAACTCTTCACAGTGTAGGTATAGTGAGTACATATCTCAATACCATGAAAGCCATATAAAAACCCCACAATGAATATCATTCTCAATGGGGAAATACTGAGAGCTTTTCCCCTAATATCAGGAACATGGTAGGGCTGTCCACTGTGACCACTATTATTCAGCATAGTATTGGAAGTCCTACTCTCAGCAATCAGACAACAAAAAGAAATAAAGGGCATCCAAATGGGAAAAGAAGAAGTCAAACTCTCACTCTTTGCAGATGACATGATACTTTATGTGGAAAACCCAAAAGACTCCACTCCAAAACTGCTAGAACTCATGCAAGAATTTAGTAAAGTGGCAGTATATAAGATCAATGCACAGAAATCAGCTGCATTTCTATACACCATCAGCAAGACAGAAGAAAGAGAAATTAAGGAGTTGGTTCCATTTATAATTGCACCCAAAACCATAAGATACCAAGGAATAGATCTAACCAAAGAGGCAAAGAATCTGTACTCAGAAAACTATAAGGTACTCTTAAAGAGATTGAGAAAGACACAAAGAAATGGAAAAATATTCCATGCTCACAGACTGCAAGAATGACTATTGTGAAAATCTATGCTACCTAGAAGCAATCTATACATTTAATGAAATCCCTACTAAAATACCATCAAATTTTCCCAAACAAATGGAACAAATAATCCTAAAACTTGTATGGAACCAGAAAAGACCCTGAATAACTAGAAGAATGTTGAAAAAGAAAACCAAAGCTGGAGACATCACAATTCTGGGCCTCAAGCTCTATTTACAAAGCTATAATCATCAAGACAGTATGGTACTGACACAAAAACAGTCCCATAGATTAGTGGAACAGAATAAAGAGCCCAGAAATGGACCCTCAACTTTATGGCCAACTAATCTTCGACAAAACAGGAAAGAATATCCAGTGGAGAAAAGACAGTCTGTTTGACAAATGGCATTGGGAAAATTGGACAGCCACATGCAGAAGAATGAAACCTAGACCATTTCCTTACACCACATACAAAAATAAACTCAAAATGGATGAAAGACCTCAATGTGAGACAGAATCCATCCAAATCCTTGAGAACACAGGCAGCAACCTCTTCGACCTCAGCCACAGCAACTTCTTCCTAGAAACACCGCCAAAGATGAGGGAAGCAAGGGCTAAAATGAACTGTTGGGACGTCATCAAGATCAAAAGCTTTTGCACAGCAAAGGAAACAGTCAACAAAACAAAAACACAACCAACAGAATGGAAGAAGATATTTGCAAATGACATATCAGATAAAGGGATGGTATCAAAAATGTATAAAGAACTTATCAAACTCAACACCCAAAGAACAAATAATCTAATCAAGAAATGAGCAGAAGATCTGAACAGACATTCTGTAAAGAAGACATCCAAATGGCCAACAGACACACGAAAAAGTGCTCAACATCCCTTGGCATCTGGGAAATACAAATCAAAACCTCAATGAGATACCATCTCACACCATCAGAAGGGCTAAAATGAACAATTCATGAAACAACAGATTTTGGTAAGGATGTAGAGAAAAAGGAACCTTCCTACAGTGTTGGTAGGAATGTAAGCTGGTGCAACCACTCTGGAAAACAATGTGAATGTTCCTCTAAAAGTTAAAAATAGAACTGCCCTATGATCTGGCAATTGCACTACTGGGTATTTATCCCAAAGATAGAAATGTAGTGATCCAAAAGGGCACATGCATCCCAGTGTTGGTTTTTTTTTTTAAGATTTTATGTATTTATTTGACAGAAACACAGCTAGAGAAGGAACACATGTGGGAGGATGGAAAGAGGGAGAAGATGGAATCCCGCTGAGCAAGGAACCAATGTGGGGATTGATCCGGGACTCCAGTTCATGACCTGAGCCAAAAGCAGATCATTAATGACTGAGCCACCCAGTCAATGAGCATTTCAGTATTTATAGCAGCAATGCACACAATAGCTAAACTATGGAAAGAGCCTAGATGTCCATTAACAGATGAATGGATAAAGAAAATGTAATATATTTATATAATGGAATATTTTGCAGCCATCAAAAAAAGAAATCTTGCCACTTGCAACAATGTGGATGGAACTAGAGAATATTATGCCAACCGAAATTAGTCAATCAGAGAAAGACAATTATCATATGATCTCATTGATTTGAGAAATTTGAGAAACAAGAGAGAGAATCATAGGGGAAAGGAGGGAAAAATGAAGTAAGGTGAAAGCAAAGAGGGAGACAAATCATAAGAGACTCTTAATCTCAGGAAACAAACTGAGGGTTGCTGGAGTGGAGGAGGGTGGGAGGGATGGGGTGATGGACACTGGGGAAGGTATGTGCTATGGTGAGTGGTGTGAACTGTGTAAGACTGATAAATCACAGACCTGTACTGTGAAGCAAATAATACATTCATGTTAATAAAAATAAACAAATGGAATAAAATAAAATAAATAAAATAAAATAGGATTGCCTTGAAATAATCCAATTTGGTGTTGGATCTTCAATGAGTCATAGGCCTGTTTTATCTCCAGGGTAGCCCATGCCACTGAGCTGGAGAGCTACCCACTAATGTTCCCATCATCCTCACTTCCATCTGAATTCTTTCCAGGATACCTTTTGCCAGCAGAAGACAGTCAGCTTTTCCAAGGTTCTTTGTGTGTGAATCATAGATGCACAAAATATAAATACATTCACAATCACCATTTTTAAAATAAATTCTAAAAAAATCAAAATTACTTATGGAGATAAAATTATAACATAAAATAAAGCAAAAGCACTTTTCTTGAAACTATTTTGATACTTAAAAGAAAACTTAGGCAAAAAAAACAGAAAACTTAGGTTTCTCCTTTTGTTTCTGTCATTTTTTGTGTATATCTGCCCTATAATTTTGCAATCAGTGTCTAGTCTTTAAGGTAAATAAAAAATGGAAGACAGAATTGGCACTGTGCTGAGTCCTGTGTGAAATACATGCCAATTTGAAGAAGTCCAACCAATTATAAATAGTTTTGCTTAGAATTTTTCATCCTCATTATTCATCTTCTTAAGAGAGTAGTGGTAGAAATAATGGAAGGTATTTCCTTCTAGCAGTGAGAGCTCAAGATAATTTTTACCCACCTCTGTGACCCAAAGAAAATATAAAGCATGCAAGATTAAGAGGGTGAATATTCATCTCTTCACTCAATGCCATCAGTCACAGTTGGTTTTGAAGTTTGTCTTTATCCAGTTGTCTGGAATCCTGCTGTGGGACCACGGGCTCTGGCCTTGGCCTCCTCCAGCTTTGGAAGGGTGTTTTTCTCCCTACATAAGCCAGATAAAGACTTTAATTTTCTGCCTCCATTTTCCAGTAGTAAGTTGGTCCTTTCTCATTAATACAGCAGACTGCAAACTAATCTCAACTGCAGAGTGCAGGGCACAGCAATTGCACAGACTTTGCAGATTTCAGTGTGCCAGATCAAAGGCCAAAAGAGGCCCATTCTGCAGCTCAGCTTGTTAATATGATTTGGACTTTCAAAGCTAGACAATAAAGTAGCATTTTGTGAAATGATCATAAGTAAAATAACAAAAAATAATTTTTGAAAATCAACAAATCATGTTACCCTCCATCAGGATTATTATCATACAAAACAGACACATCAGAAATGAGATTACTGTAAATAGTTTAGTGTTCTTTGTTAAATGAGATTATGAAGTAAAAAAAATCATTGATTTTTTTTGGCTACTACTTCTGTATTACTGAGTAAATTACATGGTAGGACTCTAGAAGGCTGTGTTTTTTAATTCATTATTCAGGTGAGTTATAGTGAAGTTGTATGAAGAAAAGGAAAAAAAATAGGTTGTTAAGAAGGAAGTTTTTCTTCACAGGGGCTATGTATAAAGTAATGTAATCAGAGTGATTCTGCAGAGAGCACAGTGTGGGAACTCCTGCAAGGTCTCACAGAGGGTACAAGAATTGTGCCTTTTGGATAGGAAAAAGTGAAAGTCCCCATTCAGAACCAAGAATTCATCAAGCCAGAGCAATAGGACAATGTGTTCAAAAAAAACTAATTATTTTGTTCACACACTATATCAAATTAAGGAGCATCTTAAATCACTCGGTGAATGGCCAATGAGGAGTAAGATCAGATGAAGTATTTCATTGTTGGCTGATTTCCTTTTATCTCCTGCTGTTAATTATCCTTCAGGTTTCAGCTAAATATCCTTTCTTCAGTGAGTTTTTCTTTGATGCCTGATAATCTGTCCCCACATTCTTTCTCTTATAAAACTTATATTTATTTTCATTATATATTAAACACTGAATTTATTTATCTACTCTCTGTATCCTCCATTGACCTGCAAATTACGTGAGAGCATGGGAATCAATACATATTTATTGGTTGTAAGAAATAATGGATGGATAAGTAGTGAGTAAATGCTTTATTTATGACTTGAAAAAAATAATCACTCTCATATTCTGTAAAGATTTTCCTTCCCTTGGTCTTCAATATGAGTGGCCTTAAGAGTGTCCTGGGAATTCCCAGAAAAAAAACAATCCCCCCAAAAAAATTGCCACATGGTTTATAATGAACATTGGAATATGCAGATACATGGCTCTAATTCCCACTGTGCAAATAACAATTACCTCCTTGAGCTCTAACAGCCTCTCTGAGTCTTTGTGATCTTATCTATAACTCTGTGGTCAATAATTTTCCTAAAAAAGGTTCAATTAAATAACCTAAATAAAAAACTTGTACATTTTTCTAGTACTAACTTACCCTCCTTTCTGTGACCCTATCTTAATGTGAAGTCAGCTATTTATTCCCTAAAAATTGCTTGTATATTTAACTCTTGTAATTTAAAATCTGTTTTTCTCACATTACTTTATGTTTCAGAGAAATTGTACACAATTGTATTGCTCTTTAACTGGCAGGAATTGTTGATGCTTAAGCTTTAGATTTAGGGGCCAATATCCCTGACATTACATGTCAAGTAATTCATAATCAACTAAGGATTAAAAAGGAAAGAAAAAATAAATAAAAAAGAAAAGAAAAGCTTAAGAGGAGTTACACTTAGAGGAATTCTGCATTATGATGTGTAATATTTACAATGCAAACTTTGTAATAGACATAATGCTTAAATGACTGATTTGAAAGCTTTGGGCTTTCAGAGTTTTAGAAAACCAATCCCACATATAGTATTTATTATATGTTATCTCTATATCCTACGTAATATACTTCATTGATTTATGTTTTTCTTCTTATGCTTGTTTATTCATTTGATTGCAAACTCTGCACCTCTTATAAATACCAAGAACATGGTAGGTAATCAATAATTAACAATAATTTTATAACTATTTATGAAATTATGGTCTAAAAGTTTTCAGTTAATGCTATTTCCTATACGTAACCAATACACTCTAAAATTTCATTGGTTTGAAGAGGGTAACACATGGTTAGCCAAAATTTTCTATTTTTCCATGTCTATTTTTTCTAATATTTCTCTTGTTATTGCTCACTTCTTTTATTAAAGAAAAGTCCATGTAACTGAAAAATCCACTGATACTCAAAAAATAGTTCTTACAGCTACTTTAAAATTTAATTAGTTTGGGTGTTATCCATAAAATAATGGAATAAAAGCCTCTGAAAATTATGTTCTCCATGAAAGCAATTAGAAAGCTGCTAAAAATTATCAGAGTCAACTTTTTTCAGAACTCTAGAAATTAAGCAAATGCTTCCAGCTATCTGGAGAGAAATTACTCAAGAAAGTGGATGAATGTGAGTAAGAATGCGAATTTTGTGGCATTTCAATTTATGCAATTCAAATCCTTTCATTCTCCACATCCACAGTAATTTTGAAGGCCAATAGTCACAACACAATGAAAATGGCAGCCACAGAATGCAAATCAAAATTTAAAGATTTTTAAATCCTCATTCTCCCCAAATGGTCAGATTTTGACCTGTCTGATGATTCCTTAGAGAATTCTACTTTCAAGGTTAACTTTAATCTGACTCAGAATTTGCCCAGTATAGGCTTTTTCCCTGGAGACATTTGTTGGGGAAGAGAGGGAGTAGCATGGAGTGAGACAATTGTTACATTTATAAGCTGATGGAGGAATGATAAATAAGACAAACAACAGATTAACCAAAAAGCTTAAAAAGAAAATAGACAAGATATCCATAGTGGCTTTGAAGAACTTTGACATATTCTTAGGACTCTAGAAGGCCACTCACATATATAGGACTGTGCCCATACTCAGGACTATAAACATGCTGAAGACACATCTGAGAATGCCCTCGCATTTCACCTTGGGGTTGTCTTGAGCTCCACACAAGCAAGAAGTGAAAGCTAAGACAGAGAGGTCAATTATCTCTCTGAGTGTTAAAGCAGTGTCTCAACAAGCACACAGAGACCCTCAGCAAAGACTGGGAGACTGGACCTGGCAGCTCAAGGGAATCTCTGCTCAGTCATTGACCAAACACTACACTAACTAAGAAGAGATTTCAGTAGATGATACCATATGACCCAGTGATCCAACTTCTGGGTTTATATCCAAAGGAAACTAAAACAGGATATCTCAAAGATATCTGCACTCCCATGCTTATCACAGCATTACTCCCACAATAACCACAATATGAAAACAATCAAAATGTCCATCAACAAGTGAGTAAATAAAAAAGATGTGATATACATATACAATGAAATATTATTCAGCCACAGGAAAGAAGAAAATCCTGCCATTGTGACAACATGGATGGATTTTGAGGGTATTATGGTAAATGAAGTAAGTTAGATAAAGACAAATACTATATGATATCACATACATGAGGAATCAGAAAAGGCTGAACTCATAGAAATTATAGAATGGTCATTATCAGGAGCTGGGAGATGGGAGAATTGTGGAAGTGTTGATTAAAGGTACAAACTTCCAACTGAACAGTGGATAAGTTCTGGGGATCTAATGCACAATGCTATTATTATAATAAACAACACTATATTATATATTTGAAAATTGCTAGTAAAATAGTTTTTAAACTTCTGTACAGCAAAGGAAACTGTCAACAAAAGAAAGAGGCAATCCACGGAATGGGAGAGAATATTTGTAAATGACACTGCAGACAAAGAGCTGATATCCAAGATCTATAAAGAACTACTCAAACTCAACACCCAAAAAGAAGATGAACACATCAAAAAATGGGCAAGAGACATGAAGAGGCACTTCTCCGTAGAAGATATACAAACGGCCAACAGAAACATGAAAAAATGTTCAGCATCACTAGCTATCATAGAAATTCAAATCAAAACCACACTGAGATACCACCTTACACCAGTCATAATGGCCAAAATTAACAAGTCAGGAAACAAGTGTTGGAGAGACTGCGGAGAAAGGGGGACTCTCTTACACTGTTGGTGGGACTGCAAGCTGGTGCAGCTGCTTTGGAAAACAGTGTGGAGATTCCTTAAAAAATTAAAAATAGAACTACCCTATGACCCTGCAATTGCACTACTGGGCATTTACCCCAAAGATACGGATGTAGTGAAAAGAAGGGCCATATGCACCCCAATGTTCATCGCAGCAATGGCCACAATCGCCAAACTCTGGGAAGAGCCAAGGTGCCCTTCAATGGATGAATGGATAAAGAAGATGTGGTACATATATACAATGGAATACTACGCCTCCATCAGAAAGGATAAATATCCAACTTTTGTAGCAACATGGACTGGATTGGAAGAGATTATGCTGAGTGAAATAAGCCAAGTAGAAAAAGTCAAGTATCACATGGTTTCACTTACTTGTGGTGCATAACGAATAATATAGAGGACAGTAGGAGAAGGAAAGGAAATGGGAAGTAGGGTAATTCAAGGGGAGAAACGAAATATGAGAGACTTTGGACACATAAACAAACTGAGGGACTTGGCGGGAGGGGGTGGGGGGATGGGATAGCCTGGTGGTGGGTACTGAGGGCACCTATTGCATGGAGCGCTGGGTGGGGGGCATGGACAATGAATCTTGGAACACTGAAAAAATAAAAAATAATAAAAAATTTTAAAAAATAGTTTTTAAAAGTTCTCACCACAAAAAAGAGGTAATTATGTCATGTAATGAAGGTGTTAGCTGATATTAAGGTGATAATCATATTGCAATACATAAGTATAGTAAACCTTTGAACAACATGAAGGTTAAGGACACTAACCCCCTGCACAGTTGTAAATCCACATATAAGTTTTGACTCCCAAGAAACTTAATTACTAATGGTAGGAACAAAACTAAGCATGAGTAACAGGAGGATGAATCTTAGATGTGCTGAGGGAGAGCCCTAAGTGAGGAACCCAGGAAGAACCTCATTCTACCCATTTAGCCGTCAGTTTGTTGTTACAACAGTCCTGCAGAGGAAGTTAAGTTTTTGTACTTGATGTACTTCTACAGAAAGCAGTCACTCGTCCTTATCTGACCTATGTCTCTAGAATAGAGATAATGTTGAGATTTTCTACCCCATGCAGTTATTTTATTTTATGTTATTTTATTTTATGTTGTGTTATGTTACTTTATCTTATCTTATCATTTTTAAAAGATTTATTTATTTGAGAGAGAGAGAGTATATGTCAGTGAGAAGAGGGACAGAAGGAGAGAATCTTCAAGCAGACTCCCCACTGAGCATAGAGCCCAACACAGGTTTTGATCCAACAACCCATGAGATCACAAAACCAAGAGTCAGATGCTCTACTGACTGAACCGCCCAGGTGCCCCCCCCCCATGCAGGTATTTTAAAAACATCTTGAGAAAGGACATTTGTGGTTGGTTCATTATTATATAATCTAGTCAGGTCACTAAAATGTTGTGACTCTTGGTCCCACCCAAAAGAAAAAAATGATATAAGCCCACACCCTGGAGTTTCCTGGGCCTTTGTCTCACTTGACTGGTCTGCTCCTCCCTTGGAGTGTATTTTAATAAGACTTTACTCTACTTCACTTTCATTTCAGTGTCTTGTAAATCTCTCTCTCTCTCTTTTTTAAGATTTTATGTATTCATTTGAGAGAGAGAGAGAGAGAGAGAGAGAGAGAGAGAAGAGAGAGCACAAGCAAGGGCATAGGCAGAGGCAGAGGGAGAAGTAGACTCCCTGCTACGTTGGGAGTCTGCTGTGGGGCCTGATCACAGGACTTAGAATCATGACCTGAGCCAAAGGCAGATGCTTAACCATCTAAGCCACCCAGGGGCTCCTGTCCTGTAATTCTTTACTCTGGCAGAAAAAAGAACCAAGTCTTCTTTCCTTTTCCATCTCACTCTGGTAACAATGATAGCCTACTGGTGACTAGATTTACCAGTAACACCATAGTTTAACACATATTTGTAGGTTATATGTATTATATATGATAGTTTTATAATAAAGTAGAAAAAATAAATGTTATAAAGAAAATCATAAGAAAGAAAAAATAAATTTACAGTACTGTACTGTAGTGAAAAAATCCACTTATAACTGGACTCCCACAGTTCAAACCAGTGTTGTTCAAGGGTCAGCTACTTGTCAATCAATACACTGTTCACAGACTTCAAAAGGCTATCTTTCAATTATATCTCAATTTAAAAATTATGCTAAATGAAAGAAACCAGACCCAAAGGCCATATATTGTATGATTCCATTTATTTGAAATCTCCACAAGAATCAAATCTATGAACAAAAAGGAGGCTAGTGGTTAACATTGGCCGGAGGGAGATAAGAGATGTGGTACGACTGGTAACAGGGTTACTTTTTGAAATAATGTAAATATTTTGGAATTAGATACTGGTGACAGTTGCACAATCCTGTGGATGTACTAAAAACTACTGAATTGTACCCATAAAAGGTGAATTTCAGGTATAGGAATTATATCTCAATTTAAAAAAAAAAAGGAAAATACCAAAATACAAATGCCAAATGGGAAAATACCTAAAATATATATTACATAAATACTCAAAATGAATAAAGAATACTCAAAGATAAAAAAGAAATATGCTAAAATCAATAGAAAATAAAAATCACTGTTTAAAAGGAGTATAAAATTTAAAAAGAAAAAGTAAAAAATAAATACAAATGTTAATAAACATGAAAAATTTTCAAACTCATTAGTGATTCAAGAAATATAAATGTGAAAATAATAAAGTATTCTGGCTATATATTTATCAAAAATTCATTAAAAGTGCCAATTTTGTGTTGACCAACAGTGAAGCAGAACTTCTGATGTTGTTAATGGAATCTTATTGATTACAATTGGGAAATACCTATCAAAATTTTATTGAGATAAAATTTACATATATAACAAAATAAAATTAACATTAGTGTATTAATTTTTAAAAAGTGTACAACACAATAATTCAATATCTGTGTATATTGCAAAATGATCACAACTATAAATCTAGTTAACATCTATCACTACACATGTATTTTTTCTTATAATCAGAACTCTTTTAAAAAAGATTTTATGTATTTATTTGACAGAGAGGGACACAGTGAGAGAAGGAACACAAGCAGAAAGAGTAGGAGAGGGAGAATCAGGCTTCCTGCCAAACAGGGAGCCTGATGCGGGGATCAATCCCAGGATGCTGAGATCAGGATTCGGCCAAAGGCAGATGCTTAACGACTGTAATGAGAACTTTTAAGATCTATTTTCTTAGCAATTTTTCAATATGCAGTACAGTGTTATTAACAATAGTCACCATGCTGTACATTATAGCCCCAGGATTTATTTACTTTATAACTGGAAGTCGTATTTTTTGACCCCCTTCACTCATTTCACTCACTCCCAACACCCCACCTTTGTCCACTACCTATTTGTTCTCTGTATATATGGGTTCAAGGTTTTGTTTTCATTTATTTTTCAGATTCTACACATAAATGAGATCATACAGTATTTGGCTTTCTCTCTCTGACCTATTTCACTTAACATAGTGCTTTCAGGATGTCTTTGCAATGGCTAGATTTCGTTCCTTTTCTAGGGCTGAGTAATATTCCATATATACACATATAGACTATATTTTCTTTATTAATTTCTTCATTGATGACCACTCAGGTTGCTTCCATGCCTTGGCTATTATAAATAATGCTTCAGTGAACATGAGGATGCATACATCTTTCAAGTTAGAGTTTTCATTTCCTTCGTATATATAGCCAGAAAAGGGGTTGCTGGATTATGTAGTAGTTCTGTTTTTATTTTTTGAGGAAAAGCCACACTATCTTTCATTACGGCTGTACAAATTTATCACTTGTCATTTTTTATAATAGCCATCTTACAGGTCTCAGGAGATATCTCATTGTGGTTTTGACTTGTATTTCCCTGATGATGAGTGATGTTGAGCACTTTTCCATCAGTATATTCTTCAGAAAAATGTTTATCAATTTTAAAAATAATGATCATGTCCAATAGTTCCTTTTTCTAGAAATTAACTGAAGAAATAATTAGCTGTGTTGACCTTCATAACATGAGAATATATATCACAGTATTAGTTAATAGTCTCATGTTGGAAATAACATAAGTTTCCAAACAAAGAAAATATTAAATTATGACACGTGTATAAAATGGCATGCTCTGCAGTCATTTTAAATACTGCAATTGAGGAATGCTTACTGGTATGGGAAAATTCTCAAAATATATTATTCAATTATAAAATAGGACACAGCACCTAGGTGGCTCAGTTGGTTGAGCATCTGCCTTCCACTCACGTAATGACCCTGGAGTACTGAGACTGAGCCCCACATCTGGCTCCCTGCTCAGCAGAGTCTGCTTCACTCTCAGCCCCTCATCCCACTTTCATGCTCTCTCACTCTCTCTCTTTCTCAAATAAATAAGATCTTTAAAATTAATTAATTAATTAAAAATAAAAAGTAGGACACAAAAATTCATAGGATAAATCCAGTGTGAAGGGTATATAGATGCTTAAGAAATGACTGGAAGAAAATATATGTTCATTATAGTTAACTATAGGTCACATTTTATATATACATATATAAATACATATATACATGGGTCACATATATACATACATATATAAATGGGTCACATTTTCCTATACAATTCTACAGATGTCCTCAATGCAGATATATGCATTTATTTAGAAATCTGTAACTAATATCCCAAATTACTTTTCTTCCTATGCTGAATGCAGTAAATTCTTGGCACATAATGTGACTCTGAACTAGAGAAAGCTGTCTCCTAGACAACCATTGGATGAGTTTTGGTCCATCCCTCAGACTTCTCCTTTTATTGACCAAGCTGTCCTCTAGGCTAGCCTTGTTCATGTTTGCTTTAGGCGTATTTAAGGCTGACATGTGGGTTATAGGATAGGCTTCAGCCTAACTCACCCTCTATCACTTGCACTCCCCATCCTTATGATAAGGTGCTACTGCATGAGGCACTTGTTAGAACCATGACAGATTTTCTTGATCTTTTACCCTTGAAGAAAAAATGAAAAAATCATATTATTAAAGAGTTATTTTACTATAATCATTGGCTTTTCTGCCCATGTGTTTACATATTACACTCCCACATTTTAAAATGTATGGATGTAAATAATTCTTGAAGTATTTCAATGGATTGACTCAAACTATATATATTTATGAGGTCTAGGGCAGAGAGGAAGACTTATGCTGACATCAATTGTAATGCTTAGAAGTTTTAAAGAGGTTGTCTTCTATAATGTCGCAATGAACTCTGAAGTTACAATTAAATAGGATAAATTGAACTCATATTCTAAATCTAATATTGGGTACATTATTTTCTTGCTGGTATTAAAAGCCTTTCCTGCTGTGGTTATTATTTGCTTTTCTCAGGCTAGTAAATATCAGTGATCTTCCACACTAATGCCTCTGTTTTTCCCTTGAGTAGGTGTCAGCCTTCAGTTTTAGTATATAACTGCATGGTTGCTTAAAAAACAAATTTGGGTAATAATTCTGTAAAGTTAAAAGAGGCAGATAATATTGCAAACCTACCTGCTTGTTAAATCCATCATCTATACAAATTCTACAATCCCTTGGAAAAGAGAGTAGACACTTCTGTTTAATTTGGCAACTGCCACCTCTCAAGCATCCCTCCCCACATCCCAATTTCCTAATGTTCTTCATTAGCCTTTGGAAGTTACCACAGGATCGCCACCCCTCACTCAGAAGCTCATCCTGATTTCCACCATTTGCTGGGTTGAGTCCATCTGTTACATTTCCAGTCACTTGGTGCCATGGGTCAATCAGGTTTTATGGGGCCTGAAGCTTATGCATCATGGGGGATTTATTTTAAAAGAATAATTGAATAAATATAAAATTAGGTACTAGAACAAATACTTATTTAAAATGAGAAAACAATCTCAGCTATCACAAACATAACAAAATCCAGGAAAATAATAACAATTTTATTAATTAACTACCTGATACTCTGCTGAAATACTTTTGAAATACACCTCTGTTTGATCTATACCTCAATCATTACATTTAACACTTTATGTTATAATTGTTTTAATCTATGCTTTTTTTTTGAAAAAAATACATTTTTTACTGCAGTCTCTACTTGCCTTTTTAATACCTAGCATGTTTATAATAAAGTTCTCTAAGGAAAAAAAAAGATAATGCAATCCTTCCATTAACACATTTGATCAAAAACTAGTTTTCATGTTGGTAGCTGGGATGCATAAAATTGAAAATTTCCTTAGGTTAATGCATAAAACAGGAAACTTCACAGGCAGCAATAGTATTTCTATTGATTTATACCCTCAAACACAAGTATTCTGATTAATTGGATTGCATATAATTCAGAAAAGAAAAAAATGAATGTATTTTGGATCAATTGTTCTCTGATTATAATTTTACGACCTGATTATGGGAAGAATTTTCTGAAGGGTAGCTGCTGGCTTCTTAAATTTCAAACTTTTAGTTTTGGACACTGTATGATGCATTCTTACTCACCTGTAGCCTAACTTCCTTTCTAACACCCAATGTGTCACTCACTAGGCATTAGAAATATTCCTGAAATATTCCATGCTGTATTAGTTTCCTATGGCTGCTGTAACAAATGACCACAAACTCAGTTGCTTAAAATGTGAACATTTACTGTCTTATACTTCTGAAGGTCAGAAAACTGAAGTCAGTATTAATGAGACCAAATCAAGATGTTAGCAAGTTCACACTCCCTCTGGATGTTCTAGGAGAGAATCCATGCCTTGCCCTGCATTCTGTCTTTGCATCTTGTTGTGTGTGGCCCCTCCCTCCATTTTTAAGGCCAAGTAGTGTAGTGTCTTGCGTCAGGAATCACATTGTCTTCTTCTTCCTTCTCATATCTTCTTAAGATTGAATTTAGGGTTTACCTGGATAATCCAGGATAATCTCCCCATCTCAAGATTCTCATTTACTCTGTTTTGCCATGTCAGGTAATGTTCACAGGTCCCAGGAATTAGGATCTGTGTATAGTTGGAGATCATTATTTATCCTACCACACACTCCCAACTTAAAAAGTCTCATAAATTGGGACACCTGGGTGGCTCAGTCGCTAATTGTCTACCTTCCGCTCATCCGGCTCCACACTCAGCAGGAGATCTGCTTCTCCCTCTCTCATTCCCCCTGCTCATGTTCCCTCTCTAGCTGTGTTTCTCTCTGTCACATAAATAAAATCTTTTTTAAAAGTCTCATAAGTGACTTTACATGGAAATAACTACAAATTACACAAATAGATATCACTAAATCCAAGCTAATGTAGTCCCACCTTAAACTTTTCTTTGCTGGACCCCCAAAATGCCTGCAATTATTTCTACATTAGCTGGCAAAATGGGAAATGCAACAAAGTTAGAATATAAGACAGCTCTCTTCATTAGTCGCAATTAAAATATCTGGTTTTTGCAAGTTGAACAACAAAAACAAAGCAATCACATAAACACCTTATTAGAACCCTTCCAGCACTTTGTAAACTTCACTTTTGTCAGATTCAAGGTAAATGCACCTCTGTTGGATCTATACCTCAATCATTACATTTAACACTTTATTTTATAATTGTCTTATTCTTGGTCTATTTCCACCGAAAACTCTAAGTTCCTGCAGTTTGGGACATCATTCAGAATGCCTCATACGTATTAAAAAACAATTAGTAAAACAAAAAAAAAGTGAACAAACAAAAAACACTTAGTAATCAAATAAACCAAATTAGTGGAGACAACATTTTGGATGGGAAACTTGAATGGGAAATTTTGAATGGAAAACTCAGACGTGGTCTAGGACTTTGAAAAAGTTACTTCCACTTCCAAGCTTCATTTTTCATCTGCGGCATTGTTAAAAATACCTACTAGATAGGATTGCTACAGGATTAAAATGAGATCACACATAAGAAGAAAGTATCTTACACACACACACACACACACACACACACACTCACATCAAGTACCATAGTTCTGTGAAGCCATTTCTTATCTTTTTAGGAGATAGTTTGAATTGTCTTAGATATATAGAAGGTTGGAACATCAAAGAACCTTTGAAATCCCTTTGGTCTCAGTTTTCTTTACTTATAAAATGGGAATGATAGTTCATACCTACCTAAACATTTTCTGTGGAGATAAATTTGTATAATTTCATAAAACTCTTAGGAGAGTATTTAGCACACACTTGGTAGTCACACACACTAGGCTATCATAATGGCTATACAAATATACATCTAGTTGTATGGTAAAGTGAAGGTTAGAATCTGGATGTTCTTCTGGTCTAGAGCACAGGCTGCCTGTAGAACCATGTTAGGTGGTACAGATGAAAAAGAGCTGTTCAGGGAAAGTGAAGAGAGAAAACTCTCCTTGATTTTACATAAACTATCAGAAAAGAGCGAGGGAATACTGACATCAGATAAAAATAACATGGAAGTGGAAGGATCTCATATGGGAACAGGAAGTATGATGTAGTTATCACCTACCACTGATGTCATCTTCTTTGAGATACCTATACTGCCGGCCTCCTCCCCACCCATCAGCCCCAACCCCCACCCATGCAGGAATCTTCTTACCGTGGTGTCTATTTTTACGGAGCATTTATCCCTTTCTTATATGCTACATACTTTATTTATGATGTTCATTTTCTTTCTTCATCTAACTCCCCCCAACAGGAATTATTAATTGGTTTTTATTTAAATTTTTGTCTCATCATGCATTCTCATTTTCTAGAAAAATGCCTGACACATTGTAGTTATGTAATAAATACTTATTAAAGGATGAATAAAATTTCCTTTCTTAAAGATACATGTTCTTTTTTGGCATGCAGCCATTTTTGGAGGGGGCGGTATAAGAATTTTTTCAGCTTCCAGTTATGAAAACAACAAATTACACTATGGTTAGTCTAGTTTTAATAAATTGCTCAATTAATCAGTTCATAAGCCTTGACTGAATTCACTTTGGAATAATCACTCTATCAAGCTTTTTATAAGGGGCACAGAAGAATTTATAAACAAGCTACTTAAAATCTAGATAAGGACACAAAAGGAGCAAATTTGGGATGATTCGTACACCTTGCCAATTCTTATGTAATTGTTTGCTCAGATAAAGTGCATTGACTGAACTCAGAGAACAGGTAATAATTAAGGACAAGAGTAGCAGGAAGGTCTCCATGGAGCGTGTAAGCACTTTTAACAACTGGGTGTAAATCTGTCATATATATAACAATGTTGTCATCTGCATGATCACTTTCAGTGCTGAAATGGAGACATCTCCATTACCCTGACCTCAAAGTTCCTCTACCTTAATAATTTCATTTCTTTCATTTCATATTCATTCCCATCCCCATTACTGCCTTAGCTCATATTTCTTTTTCTTAATAAAATATAATTGACATATAATGTTATATTAGTTTCAGGTATACAATATAGTGACTGAACAATTCTATACATTATCCAAAGACTCACCATAATAAGTATAGTTACCATACAATGTTAATAAACAGTATTGACTCTATTGACCATGCTGTGCTTTTTATCTCTGTGAACTAGGACTTTGAACTGTCTTCAGAATAAATTGTCACCATGACATCACCATTCTCATCCTCACCATCATCATCAACACTAACCTGGAAAAGCCTGGTTGCTGGGATGCCACCTAGTTAACAATGCAATGAGTTGTGTTCACAGTAAGAGGGCAAAGGAATTAAAGATCATGACATTTTTGGAGACATTGTATAACAAACTCGCTATATTTAGAAACATCTGTGGAGAAGTAAATAGGAAAATAGATAATTGGGTGTTGCTTGGCTGTCTTTGATGAGACTGGACAATGAAATTACTTGGGATGTAGTTGGGGCTATCAAAGCCATGTGCCCCTCAGAAACCTTTTCTGTTATAGAAAGCGAGTTAGATGCACGCCCACCTTGTTCAGCTCCTCCAGGTCTCTGGCTTCTGAAGCTTTTCTAGCCCACTGTTTCCATGAGACTAAAATTTTTCCCGAATGAACCTTTAAAGTGTAAGCAAAGGAAAATGAATATAATTCTATAAGTATAAAGGCATAATATTAGCAGAGCATGTGCTAGAGCCAAGCTAAGCCAGTGCAACAATGCTCATGGGGGACATAATTCCTAGTTTCTTTTCTTGTCTGGATTTTTTTAAAGTTTTTATTTATTTATTTGACAGAGAGAGAGAGAGAGAGAGAGAGAGAGCGAGCACACAAGCAGGGGAAGGAGGGTCCCTGAGAGAGCCCCATGTGGGGATAGAGCCTAGGACCCTGGGATCATGATGTGAGCTGAAGGCAGACTCATAACTGACTGAGCCACTCAGGTGCCCCTTGTCCAGACTTTTTGTGCAATATTCACTAACTTAAGTATTTCAGGTATGAACTGTATCCCAGCCTTTATATAATAAATGAAATAAATCCAAACAGAAATGATTGCTTTTTCTTGTGTTAGTTGGTTCATTGTGTGATTAGATTTTATCGCAGTTATTTTTCTAATGAAAAGACATAAACTGTCTAATCATGGAGGCTTAAACACACAATTGTATCCGTATCAGATCATTTTACTAGCCACATATTAAAAAAAAAACTCTATGAATCTGTAGCCTTTTGATTAACTGCCAATCATTCTATTACAAAGTAAAGCCAGGTTGATTTTAAAGTACCGTAATCAATACATGTAATCAGGGAAGACCCTTGGGAAGAAAGTTAAGAACTAGAGTTTGGAAATAAGGCAGGATCAGCCATTTTAGGAATAGGTTGCTGGATAGAAAATTCATCTTTTCGACTGTAGTTAGAGTAGCACAATACCTTAGAGGTACCCTTGAGTCGAGGTCTAAATGCAACTCTGGCTTAATGATGCCTATTTTTGGCAGGGGTGGGGAGCAAAGTTATATAGTTTGAGTCTCAATACAATTCTTTGTGGCTGGGAAATTATCTCAATTTATTTTTTAAAAAAGACTATTTATTTATTTATTTATTTATGAAAGAGACAGAGAGCATGAGCAGAACAAGGGAGGGGCAGGGGCAGAGGGAGAGGGAGAAACAGACTGCCCCTGAATGCAGAGCCCACCTTTGGGGGCTCAATCCAGTCCCCTGAGATCATGGCCTGAGTTGAAACCAGATGCTTAACAGACTCAGCCACCCAAGTGCTCCTAGTTATCTCAATTTCTATGACACAGACAACGAAAACTGAGACAGAAACAGCTGAGTTTCACATTAGGGTAGTAACTCTGTGGGCTAGATTAAGGTCTCTTGAAACTTAGCTCAGTGCTCTACTTCGTTAGAGACATACTCAGTACAGTGAGGTGATGGCCCAGTGTGGCATGTCCTCCTGCTGACTCATGGAGACAAAATGAAGGGGAAGAATTTACTTGTTCAAAAACTGTCACCAACATTTTAGTGAGCATTTTCTGTGAGTCACACTGGATCTTATATTTGAACTGTAAGAGGCTTTCTGTTTCTAAAGAATTTGCCATTTAGTCCAGCAAAAAGAGTATATTAAATGCCATCAGTAACCAAATGACTGATTCATGCTAGGCATCAAATGAGAAGTGCAATAAGAGGGGGGATGGATGGGCATAAAAGACCCCTGATAGGGATAGGCCGTCAACAGTGTATAGAAGACAGGTCATAGAAGCTGCAGGTGGAGGTGATGTTTCCAACATAAAGACAATTTTTCTTGGAATCTAGAAGGAGAGTAGTCTTCTACTCTCCTGTAGTAAAATGAGTTGACCAGCTTGATTAAAGCAGCTGATTTAGATTTCAAAACAAGATTTTAGAAGCCTAAATGAATATGGTATTTTCATCCCAGCCTTAAATTCCTGGAAAGTTTAAGCAAATTGTTTTGTTCCACGCTGTATAAGCACTATCACTACCTAATAATTAGTTTCAACAAGCCTTTCTCTTGATAGTAAATAACAGTTGACTTAAACTAAATATTGCCAACATTACTTCTTTTTTTTTATTGTTACTAATTTTTTTTCCAGTGTTCCAAGATTCATTCCCCATTCGCCACACCCAGTGCTCCACGCTTTAGGTGTCCCCAGTACCCACCACCAGGCTCTCCCATCCCTCCACCCCCCTCCCTCCAAGTCCCTCAGTTTGTTTTTGTGTCCAAAGTCTCTGTTGTTTCGTTTCCCTCCCTAGATTACCCTAGTTCCCATTTACTTTCCTTCTCCCACTGTCCTCCAATTTACCCCTCATGCACCATATGCACCCCAGTGTTCATTGCAGCAATGGCCACAATCGCCAAACTGTGGAAAGAGCCAAGGTGCCCATCAACAGATGAATGGATAAAGAAGATGTAGTACATATATACAATGGAATACTATGCCAACATTACTTCTTTTGCATGGAATGCATAGTAGGGAAAAAAACCAAGATATTTGTCACAGGACATTATAATAATATGCACTGAAATACTTTCATAATTTATTTGATTGTAGTATAATAAACTACCTATCTTTTAAAAATTCAGAAGTGAATTGTGTAAAACATCTTCTGGGGTGGCTGGGTAATGGAAAAAATAAAAATTAACAAATGCAAAAGAACATGTTCTGTATGTTGCCACATTACTTCATGTACATCATGGCAAGATAGTTTATATCTCACTTTAAAAATTGTTTTAATTAATTTAAACCTCCCATGATTTTTGAAGATCCCCAAGGACTTCAAGGTTGGTCACCACTCATCTAAAAGGAATAATTGTATTATTTTTTATATTCTATACTTATTTGCATAGTTGAATTCTTGAAACCTGGACTGATTTTTATATGATTCCATGACACATGCAGAAGAACCAAACATGGAGACTGCAGATGGGAAACTGATCACATCTTGTTGATAAGAATTTGAACTTTTTATGCAAAGTTCACCAATGTTTCTCTTACTAAAAATCTAGTTTTTAATTTTTTCTTTCATATTGGAAAAAGCCCATTTGGAGACCATTAAGATAAACTTATTCTGGGGTACCTGGGTGGCTCAGTTGGTTAATCATCTGGCTTCAGGCTCAGGTCACGATCCCAAGGTCCTGGGATCCAGCCCTAGATAGGGCTCTCTGTTCAGCCAGGAGTCTGCTTCTCCCTCTCCATCTGCCTCTCCCCCAGCTCATGTTCTCTCTTGCTCTCTCAAATAAATAAATAAAATCTTAAAATATAGATAGATAGATAGATAGATAGATAGATAGATAGATAATAAGTGAATAAACAAATAAAATAGACTTATTTTAGTTTTGAATGTTTGGTTTCTCACAAAAGGGAATCTATGAAAATGGGAATTTATTAGCTGGAAATAATAGCAGACCCTCCAGATGAGGACTCTCCCCAGAGGTGTGGGCAGGCTTGAGGAAAGCAATCAAGCAAGCTGAATCAGTCAGGGTGGGGTTCGGTGGGAACCCTTTATCTGTGGGATGGGACACACAGTGGCTGAGGAGAGGCTGTGGCTGCAGCAATAGCTCCTCTGACAGAGCTCTGGCCTTCTGGAGAGGAGAAAGACACTGTCAGAACCCAGGGCCACTGCAAAGAGCCAAGGGACAAAACACAGCTTGATCTTTCCTCACGTCTGACCTCTACACTGACAGTGCCTCTCACTGACCAAACCCAAGTAGAAACCAGAATGCAAGGAGCCCAAAAGATATTGCTCAGACAGCAGGGCAGCGGTGTGGCTCCTGAGGGACAGAGGAAAATGAAGCACAGTACTCAGTAACTATGGGAAGGCCAAACAGAGGACACTCAGGACAGTCCACTCCTTTGGCCCTCAGTGGCCATTCTTGTCTTTGGGATTTTAAGAGTTCTTTATATGGATGAAAATAGTGTCCCCAGTGCAAGGATCATACAAATTTCCATATCACTGGAATTGCTACTGCGAGATGAAGTCCATTCAGACACACTCCTTTCTAAAACCAACAATGTTAACAGCACCAGTGATATTTATTATGTAACATGAGGATAAGGAAAAAATTCATTTACATAAGATGTTAGCTCTAGTTCCTGATTTTGTAAGTTAGTCAGGAAATCCAAGTTTACCATCATAATTGTACAACTCATTTTTTCTACGACTCATCTTCCTATTACTCTCTGCCAGCCTTTCAGCTGGAAAGGATTCTTCAGTTAGTGAGGTGACCCAAAGCTTTATTAATGCAGATCTGAGTTCTTGGAGGTCTTATCTTTATAGAACAACCACACTTTTTATTGAATACAATTATTTGACAAAGTACCAAATAAAAAGTCTCCCTGAGAACCCTCTGGATTCGTTATGTGAATAGACTTTCCCTGTTCTGTATCAGCAACCCAGTGTCCTCTGTAGGTAATTTGAATTGGAATATCTGCATTTTGGCTGCATAGTAAGAACTCCTAAAGGCCAGGAAGCATTCTCCACCTCCAATGTAACAGAACTAGGACTGTGAATCCTGGTAGAAGCATTCCTTCTTGGATATTTGAACCTTCAAACATATTTGGTCCAAAATGGTGGGGAAGAAAGCAAAATTTTCTAATGTGGGTTGTTAGATTTAATAATGATAGAGGCCACTCTCATCTCCTCCTCCCTTTGGTTTCAGACCTGACTATTCTGGATGTAGGAGAGATGAAACCACGAATTAGACTCTGATTTAAAGTGCACACTACATCCCGGTGTCCCAGTGTCATTTCCTAGATGATAAAATAACTGAACCTTCTGCTGGTGATTTCACCATCCTATCAAGCCAGCTGTTTCTGGGTGATAGGACATGTAGGTAAGACACATTATATCTGTAAACATGATTTCATCTGCAAAAAAAAAAAAAAGGAAAGAAAAGAAAGAAAGAAAGAAAGATAAAGGAAAGAGAAAGAAAGAAAGAAAGAAAGAAAGAAAGAAAGAAAGAAAGAAAGAAAGAAAGAAAGAAAGAAAGAAGAAAGAAAGAAAGAAAAATTGATTGGAGGGAATTTTGATTGACGTATTGTGTCAATGAAGATAGACTATAGTGCTATAGACAAGGAGGGTGACCTCAAATCTGAGGTATACAATTAATCAAACTGCAGCTATGCAGTTAGCAGTTCCTCAGGGTGATGGAATCCTGCTGAAGGCTGTTTGCAGTCTGGCACTCTGTAGTGGCAGTGGTCAGTGGTCAAATTAATCTCAGTGAGGGGATAACCTATGT
Organism: Spilogale gracilis; assembly: GCA_004023965.1. Lineage (NCBI taxonomy): Eukaryota > Metazoa > Chordata > Mammalia > Carnivora > Mephitidae > Spilogale > Spilogale gracilis. The sequence continues at coordinate 20,893 of PITA01011846.1, read as the reverse complement.
TGAGTTGCAGATGGATGCATGAACTTCATCCCTGCCATTAAGACTTGTTTATGTGTGTGGGGCACCTGGGTGGCTCAGTTGGTTAAGCGACTGCCTTCGGCTCAGGTCATGATCCCGGAGACCCGGGATCGAGTCCCACATCGGGCTCCCTGCTCAGCGGGAGGCCTGCTTCTCCCTCTCTCACTCCCCCTGCTTGTGTTCCCTCTCTGGCTGTGTTTCTCTCTGTCAAATAAATAAAATCTTAAAAAAAAAAAAAAAAAAAAAAAAAAAAAAAGACTTGTTTATGTGTGAGCCCAGGAAGCAAACACCAGGGTGGCAGAAAAGGGCTGTCTGACATCAGAGGATACTCATTTTATTCCTGCAGTGATTGAAGCTACCTCCACAATACATGCCTGCTGGATGGTATTGCTCAACTATTCTCACATTCTGAATCCATTCCAAGAGGGCTAGCCATAAACATCTCTCCAGATGTCCTTGTTCTTCTCAGATTCTTTGTTAACTGGACAACACATTAACCACTATCTAAAAATCACTGTAGACCCATACCTCAGATCATCTCTTCTCTCGACTAGCCAACCATATGTGCTGTCCACGGTTCTCCCCAGTGTGATGATACCCCTTCATGACTGCCTTTCCGAGCCACATTAGAATGGTGCTCTAGAAAGACGGATATCCCTTTCTGGCTGATGTCATATATGCTATAGATCTATCCACACATAGGCCTATATTCTTTTTTGTTACTTGATTGTAGGGAAATTTTCTTAAGATTCTAAGTGTGGATTGAGGGAGAAATTGTGAAGCAGTTGGAGAAGTCCATCCAGAAGGGCTTATGACCTTCATGAAGAATGCAGTCCTTCTATCTTCAAGCAGGGAGAGATCTGAGACATAAAAACTCCGATATCTCTCTTCTAGCGCCTCCAATCTATCAGTACATCATTTGATTGACCCAGCTAGAAGCCAGAAAGAAAATAAGGTTACTGCCAGGGCTATAGAGAAATATACAGAAGAATGGGAAATCAATCTGCAGGGAATCACTGAAGAAAATCCAGAAGAAGAGGGAGCTTAAAAATTACATATTTCTCCTTCTCCTCCTTCCTTTCTTTCTCTTCCTCTTCATCTCTGTGTCTGTTTCTCTGTCTCTGTCTCTGTCTTTCTCACACATACACCACACACACACACACACACACACACACACACACACACACACCCCACAAAGACACATTCGTGTGTGTGCCTATGTGAGCAGTAAAAGCATCTTGTTGATTTACAAGATGAATGTCATTTGTTGCTTTCTATGATGGCAAATGGGCTTTTGGAGATCATTACCAGTGGCCTCCAACATGGCTTTTCTGAAAATTATGTGGAGCTTCTGTCTGTCTAAAAAGGAAACTGGCTTTTCCCAAACATTGCACTTTAGAATAGTTAGAGTCTAGAATGTGGTGTCGCAGACGAGTGATTTGAAAAGCCCATGGGAAAACATTTATTTTAGGTCGTACTCACTCCTTTGACAGCTTGTCTCATGGGGACTCAGCAGCAACGGCAGCATATTTTAAAATTCTGGAGCCATTTAATTTATACTTGTTTCAGAAGTTTTTAATTGAAAAATAAATAATTGTGAGGTATTGACTTTGGGCTGAGTTGGCTCCAGACATGATTGATTTTCTACAAGATGATTCAAAGAAAATTCAAAAATCTATTCTGGATTAACATAATTATAAGACAGAAGAATGTTCAGAAGATGGTTTTAAAGAGTATAATGAAACAGTGGTGAATGAGCTGGAGTTTTGAAGAGATTGCCAAAAATGAGGAAAAAAAGATAAACCTTTATATTTTAAGTCAATGCTTGGAGCATTATTCCTAGAAAGCAAATATAAATGAAGTGGCTGTGGATTTGCTGGACAAAATGTTCTCTTTTATTTTATTTCTCTGCAGAGCTCAGAGGTTCTAATCCAACAATATCCTTAGGAGCAGTTTATAAACATATTCAATTAAAGATCTACTAGGAAATTATAAATTGTGCCTATTGGGACATTTCTTAGACTATCAAGGTAACTAAAGTGCATTGAAGACATTACAAAATAAGATGAGACGTATAATACTGTAGAAAGCTTTGTTCTACATGAGTCTAAATAAGGAGTGCATCCCTCTGAGTGATTCTGAGAACTGCACACAACCGCTTTTCCAAACCCCTAGACCAGACCAGCTTCTAGTCTCTTAAGGTCACACTTCTGGGACCACCAGCCCCCTTTTGAGTTCCTGTGTGGAAAAGCTCAGGGCGTCAAAGAATTTATTGTTTGCTCTTGCCAACACCTGAGCATGGCCCTTGACCTCCCTTCTTAGAACACTTAGGGCTTACAATCGTGAATCCTTCTTCTGTTTCTTTGAGGAAACACTTTCTCTCTTACAATTTAGTAGTGTCTTTCTCACCGTCCTGAAAAGTATTTCTTTGAGATGTAGTTATCAGGAAGGATAAAACCTCTAACTTCCATAACTAACTGCCAACTAGCAGATATGATGGACCAACCTAGTTGTATTGACGCTGACCACACCTTTGTAACATCACTTCCTGACGCTGCTGAGATCCTACTTGCCAACCCTCCATCCCTACTCATTTTCCCTCTTAAATGCCAAGTTACCCCTCTGCACCTCAGAATGGGGCTCAGCTCTTTCTCCCATTGTCAACAGTCACTGAATAAAATGTTTTCACCACTTTACCTGAAGTCCAGCTTTGTTTCTCTTTGATGAAGCCACCTCTGGGCACCCCGGAGGGACCCTCTGTAACTGAAAGTCACAAAACCTCCCCCTTCAAGAGTTTTATTAAACAGTTTTCTTGTTCTAGCTGCTTCTAGTTTATCAAAGTTCAGAAGTGAATTATAAAATAAGAGTCTAAGGGGCACCTGGGTGGCTCAGTGGGTGAAAGCCTCTGCCTCCCGCTCAGGTCATGATCTCAGGGTCCTGGGATCGAGCCCCAGGTCAGGTTCTCTGCTTCCTCCTCTCTCTCTGCCTGCCTCTCTGCCTACTTGTGATCTCTCTCTCTCTCTCTGTCAAATAAATAAATAAAATCTTTAAGAAAATAAAATAAGAGTCTAAAAGCAGCACTGAAAAAGTTGCAAATTTGGTTTGTAATCTTTTACACAGAAGGATTCTGCTGTCAGTTTTCAAAACAAATGGCATTTTCGAACAATCATCTGGTTAATTTGGAGGGCAAAAGAGAGAACTTATAAAGGCTCTTTGGGAATTCAAAAAACAAAACAAAACAAAACAAAACAAAACAAAGCAAATGACTTTGGGAATATTCTTTGAACAGAAGCAAACTAATTAGAAAAAGCCTGGGAATGAAACCCTCCATCTTGACTATAGCCCTTTCAAGGAAATAGTGTTTTAGTGCTCCCAGGAGATTTTGAGCCAAGCCTTCAGTTCCAGGCAAATGTAGAAAATCATCTCACTTGTCAGGAATGAAGTGAGGTATTGTAAAAATAGAAAAGGAGTGATAAAAAAAACTGGATTTAAATTAGCATTTAAAGCTTCTAAGAGGCTTGTCAAATATGACCAAACATTTTGAAATTTCTCTCATTCTCATCTGCTAAATGTGTAAGAGATCTATAATATGGAACTAATAAATTACTGTTTCTAACAGTACATTTTCAATCCTCCACAAAAACTTGGAAGTCAACACAAGCAAGTATTTATTGGCAGTGGCGTATATTGATAAAAGATATTCAGAATGCCAATTCACATTCACTTGAAAAGAAAAATCAATTTATATTTGATAGTTACAGTGTAATACAGAGGTGGTAAAAATATCTAGTTACTGAGATATATAATAAGTTAAAATATCTAATTCCTAATTTCCCAGCCATCATGGAAAAACAGGAGTTTAATGTATTTACTTTTCTATACCCACCCACAATACAGTCCTTGCAGAGTGGGAAATGGTTATATGAATCAACCAATAAACCAAAAAATCAATAATTATTATTAAAAATTTATCAAGAGGATTAACACAGTAGTCTCGGACCTGTACTGATATAGAAAGTAGCAGAGATATTACAGGAAACAAACAAAAAGAATATCTACCAGCAGGAATACAGCCTAAGAGAAGAAAGATATTTCTCCCTCTACCCTTCTGAGTTCTTAGCTGGGTTCCTTGTCATAAAAGGTTAACAAGAGTAAAACAAACAGAAGTTCATTAACATGTATGTCTCATGAATATACAGGAGATACCCAAGGAAAAATGACTAATTCTCCAAGGTGGCTTAGAATTCAAGCCTCTATAACACCTTCAACAAAGAACCATAACTCTGTGAAGAAAGCCTGCAGTAAGGAGAGCAGGTTTGGGCTTTCAAGGCCAGAGATAAAGGCTGCTTAGTAAAATTCGTCTTACAGATTCTTCTGTTGCTTTCTCTAGGCTGATAGGGTCTAAAGTTGTCTCCAGGGATTAACCTGTATTGTTCCTGGTAGAGAGGGGAAAAGGGACACCTCTGTAAATTTATGACTTACTTAGACAAATAAGAGGAGGGAAGGGAGCTTTTCTAGTATCTTCTTCTTTCCAATTGCCTTCAGTTCAAAGTAATTATGCAAAAGTGGCACATTTTAGGATGGCCTAACATGCTACAGTTCAATAGTGAGTTTGAAATATTAAGTGATTATGTCATCAAAATGGCAGCATAGAATTTCTAGTCCTTGCACCTTCTTCAGGAACATAAATTTGAACAATTACCTTCATAAGAGTCAAAGATTCCAGATGATGGATTACAGCACCTGAAAGACATAAGAAAAGACACAAATGAGAAGGGTAGGAGTAGATTCATACTACCTCATAACCTCTCTCCAAAGTCAGGCAGTCCAACAAGGAGAGAGACACTCATGCCATAGAAGAAGGAAATTGAGCACCCAACTTCACCCTGGACCCTAGAGTTGGCCTGCTTCAGCACCATACCACTGCTGTGGCCCAAGGTAGTTCCTTGAGGGCTGCTGTGAACTCAGGCCCCAGATTCTCCCTTGCACCTGCCAGCTCAGGTGACCCCAAGTGAGTCTTGCAGCCATAGGAGTTTCCTACAGCAACAAGTGGCCCTTGCAGACCCAGGTGGGTCCCCCAACACAAGACCCCAGTGGCTTCCATGAAACCATGGTCTCCCTGGCACTTGCTGGCTTCGGCAGCCCTGGTTGCTCTTGTAACTCCAAGAGATTTCCTTGGTTCTAGACAAACAGAAGGCTCGCACAAACCCAGACCCCCAGCCCACCTGGTCTCCAGCTGGCTCCATAAATGGCAGATGGTCCTATTTCCCTAGGTAGCTCCTATGGCATGAGGCTACCAATAGGCCCCCAAGAACCCAGGCTCCCAGACCACCTCAGTGCCAACTGAGTTCCATGGCACCAGGCTCCAGATGAGTCCCTACAAACCCAGGGTTCTGGATGGGTCTTGGCCAGGCCAGGTACCATAGAGCTAGACTTTCAACCAACCCAGCACCAGGCCTCTGGCCCAACCTAGAATCAGCCCAGCCCCCACAGACCTAATGATAGTAATCAAAAGGTATGGATTGGTATGGATATGGCATTGGCATAAAAACAGACACAAAGACCAATGAAACAGAATCTAGACCCTACTTTACACCACTCACAAAAATTAACTCAAAATGGATTAAAGACTTAAATGCTAAAACCTAAAACCAAAAAACTTCTAGAAGAAAACATATCGAAAAAATCTCCTTGACATTGGTCTTGGCAATAGTTTTTTGGATATGACACCAAAAGCAAACAACGAAAGCAAAAAAGGTAAATAAGTGGGACTATATCAAGCCAAAAACTTTCTGCACAGCAAAAGAAATGCTCAGCAAAATGAAAAGGCAACCATCTGTATGATAAAGGGTTACTCTAAAATACATACAACTAATAGCAAAAAAAGAGTCTGATTAATAAATGGACGAAGATAAGACCAACAGGTACATTTTTTTAAATGTTCATTGTCACTAATATCAGGGAATTCCAAATCAAAAGCATAATGAAATATCACCTTGTACCTGTTATAGTGGCTATTATCAAACAGATAAGAGATAACAAGTGTTGGCAAGGGTATGGAGAAAAGGGACTTCACTATTGGTAGGAATATAAACTAGCACGGCCATTATGGAAAACAGTTTGGTGAGCTTTTAAAAAAAATAAAAATAAAGTTATTATATAGTCTGGCAATATTATTTCTGGGTATACGTCCAAAGGAAATGAAATCACTATCGTCCAGAAATATCTTCATCACCATGTTCATTGCAGAATTGCTCACAATAGCCAAAACATAGAAACAACCTAAGTGTCCATTGACAGATAAATGGATTTAAAGAGGTCATTATGTAGATTACATGTATGTTTTATATAGCTATATTACCTGTACATAATTAAACTGTCACAGGCAAGCGACACTTATCCACATAATGACTAACTGTGATATGGTATCTTGAATAGGATCCTGGTACAGAAAAGGGGTATTAGGTACAAATAAAGGAAATCTGAATAAATAATGAACTTTAGTTAATAATAATTTATTGCTTCATTAATTGCAACAAAGATGCCATACTAATAAAATAATCTGACATGGGGTAAATGAGAGCTCTGTATTATATTTTCAATTTTCTATAAGAAACCCACTTTAAGGGCGCCTCTGCTTTCAACTCAGATCATTCACAGAGAGAAACACAGCCAGAGAGGGAACACAAGCAGGGGGAGTGAGAGAGGGAGAAACAGGCTTCCCGCCGAGCAGGAATCCCGATGTGGAGCTCGATCCCAAGTCTCCGGGATCATGTCCTGAGCCGAAGGCAGTCGCTTAACCAACTGATCCACCCAGGCGCCCCAATTTTATTATTTTTTAAAATATTTTATTTATTTATTTGACAGAGAGAGAGATCACAAGTAGGCAGAGAGGCAGGCAGAGAGAGAGGAGGAAGCAGGTTCCCTCCTGGGCGGAGAGCCCGATGAGGGCCTTGATCTCAGAACTCTGAGATCGTGACCTGAGCTGAAGGCAGAGGCTTAACCCACTGAGCCACCCAGGTGCCCAATTTTATTATTTTTTTAAAATATTTTATTTATTTGAGAGGGAGAGAGAGCACAAGTGGGTAGAAGAACAGAGGGAAAAGGAAAAACAGACTTCCCGCCGAGCCAGGAGCCTGATTTGGGGCTTGATCCCAGGAACCCAGGATTATGACCTGAGCCAAAGCAGATACTTAACAGACTGAGCCACCCAGGTTCCCCTGCTTTTTATCTAAAATTTAAATTTAATTGGTATGTCATATTTTGGTAGAAACACTAGAATTTGAACTAGGTTCCCACCATGATTCTGCTCTTCCTCCTTGGTACCAATGGCTTCCATTCTCAATGTCACCTTTAAGTCAAAAGACACTGCTGTAGCTCAAATATCCATGACTGGTGAGAAGGAGGATGGAGTGAAAGGCCCCAAACAGCCATTATAGCCCTCTTTAAAGAATTTTCTGAGATTTCCATGGGGCTTCAGTTTATGGTGGAGGCTGGGGAATGTAGACTTTTTAGCTGGGCACATTTCCAGTGCAGTAAATAAAGTTTAATAAACTTGGGGATCAATAAAGAAGAAAATAAGAATTCATATTGGTTAAATAACTAGATGTGTTTGCCATACTCCATGAAATATTTGTACCTGTCTTGTATAAAAAATGTCTCCCATCATTTATAATTGAAGTGCTAAAGGTGTACCACATTTACCTCTTAATTTCCAGTTTAAGAACCACAGGTTAATGTGCACTTACAATTAGGCTTTGAAATCAGATAGATTGTCATGTCTTGTGATGATTTAAAAACTTCACAAGTGCTTTCACCCATTAAGCAAAGCTTTATCCTTCCCAACTCTTATCTTGGGCTTTTGTTACAATTAATGGAGAAATCAGAAAAGATCTGAGAAAAGGCAACTATTTTATTTTATTTAATTAATTAATTAATTAATTAATTAATTTGATAGAGAAACACAGCCAGAGAGGGAACAAACAGGGGGAGTAAGAGAGGAAGAAGCAGGCTTCCCGCTGAGCAGGGAGCCTGATGCGGGGCTCCATCACGGGACTCTGGGATCAAGACCTCAGCTAAAGGCAGATGACTGAGCCACCCAGATGCCCCAAAGCATCTCTTTTTTTACTGAAGTGGAAAATAAAAATAAGTGGGAGAAAAGCAAGAAACAAAGAGAGAAAACAGATAGGCTTCAGAGAAATTGGGATATCTTAAATGTTATTTTTATTTTTTATTTTTATTTATTTTTTCAGAAGCTTCACAAGGATTAAAAAGAATGCGGTAGGGTAGGAAAGATATTTGAAGAAGTGTTGCTATAGAATGTAAGTTAGAAACTCTATTGTGTCATATTGTTAAGGAAAATTTCCGAAAGGAGAGAATTCCTTTCAGCTCATCTGAGTGCTGTCCTGTGTGTGTGCTAGTTAACAAAGCAAAGCTGTGAGGTCATAATATGAGAGTAAAGGAATTAAGGGTTGCAAGATTTTTGGAAACATGGTGTAACAAAATCCTTTTTTTCTCAGTGTATTTGAAAACGTCTGTGGAGGTATCAATGCTAAAACAAGCACTTAGGTGTTGCTTTATTGCTTTCATAGGAAGATAAGACTCTGCTATCATGTGGGCCCATCACAGCCCAGGCCATGTGTCGCCTGGCAATTCTTTCTCTCAGCTTTAGAGAGCATAGCTAAAGTCAAAAATACAAAAACAAAAAACACTTTTGCCCTTTTGAAAGGCCATTCCTTTTATTTAGCTTCTCCACATTCCCAGGTTCTGAAATTTCTCAAGCCCCGCTGTTCTCATGAGATGAGCAATTTCCAGGAGGAACTTTTATAATATAAGCAAGAGAATGAGTAAAATTCCATGTGTGCAAAGGCGTGGGCATGTTTGCGGAGCACAGACACTCGAAATGCAGAGCAAGCAGGGCAGGAAGCCCCTGGTTCCCTATCTGTTCCTCAATACTACATGTTGAGGTTTAAATTGATTTGGACTTTGGGGTACCTGGGTAGTTCAGCCAGTTGAGCGTCTACCACGTGATTGAGTTTGAGTTCAACTCAAGTCATGATCTCAGGGTCCTGGGATCAAGCACTGCATCAGGTTCTGTGTGCTCAGCAGGAAGTCTGCTTGAGATTCTCTCCATACTTCTGCTCCCTACCCAAATAAATAAATAGATCTTTAAATTGAGTTGGGCTTTGAGTCTAAGTTGATAGCAACTTAAGGCAAGTGGAATCCTTGTACCTTCCTGAATCTGTTGATCTGCAGTCATGAATAAACTAATTAAGTCATTGGGCGCCTAACCTCTTGAAGCTTCTCTCCTGGAACCTGCTCCTTCTCTTCAGTTCAGCTCTTGCCATTCCAAGTAATAATAGTAATGCAAAAATAATAACATCAATATTTGTTCTGACTTTGTGCCAGGTATCATCTCATGTTCCAGATGAAGAATGAAAGCCTTAGTTAACTTGCTTCAGGTCCAAATTTCCTAAGCAGTAAAATGAGGTTCAACCACACTCCATCTGACAACAAAGTCTATGTGCTTACCTGACTACAGAAATCCAAATTCCTTGGCTTTGAGACTACTGTGGCCTGAACGTTCGATCCGTCCCCCTCCTAGCAGTAGCCACAGTTCTGTGTCAGCAGTCTCATCCCACCCTGTGCCCTGCACTGCTGAGCTAGCAGGTGTGAATGCTGTGTCTAATTATAGAGGTGCTCAGCTATGTCCTGGTGCAGGCTAGCACCTTGCCCTTGCTGCTTGAGGAATTAGCTATGTTGAAAATGAACCCAGAGGCTTTGCCACCTGGAGATCTTCAAGGAGACTCTGGTCAACCTAACAAAGACAGACTTCTTCCTATTTCTAAAGCATCCCTATTTGCTGAAATGTTCCCAGTTCTTGCTCATTTTCACAGTATGGAATAACAAGACGTGTCTTTCCCTGGCTTCCCACTGACACCTCATCTCATTCTCATCCTTTCCTTCATCCAATGGCATTAATAGCATCTTTTAATTTTATTCTTACCACATATAAAATTTTAAATACATCCTGGTAACATAGTATGCATTCATAAGCCCCTCAAATTTTCCTCCTCTTTCATGAAGTCAGTTATTTCATCCACAATATGCAATATTTAAGCCACATTTGAGAGATACCAGGAATTGCATGCTAAGTGTCAGAGATATAATGATGAACAAGAAACAAACCTATCCTCAAGGAATTTATAGTCCAATGCTAAGGTAGGTCTGCAAACAACTTGATTTGACTTAAGACAGAATGACAGAAATGCTATAATAAAGATAAAAATAAAGGTCATTTTGCAACCAGAACTGGGTAACTCATTTATATTAAATGAAAAGCTGAATGAAAAGGCAGTAAATTGGGGTGCCTGGGTGACTCAGTCACTAAGCATCTGCCTTCGGCTCAGGTCATGATCCCGGAGTCCTAGGATTGAGCCCCTCATTGGGCTCCTTGCTTGGTGGGAAGCCTGCTTCTCCCTCTCTCACTCCCATTGCTTGTATTCCCGCTCTATCTGTGCTTCTCTCTGTCAAATAAATATATAAAATCTTAAAAAAGAAAGAAAGAAAGAAAGAGAGAGAGAGGAAAGAAGAAAGAAAGAAAGAAAAGAAAGAAGAAAGAAAGAAAGAAAGAAAGAAAGAAAGAAAGAAAGAAAGAAGGAAAGGAAGGAAGGAAGGAAGGAAGGAAGGAAGGAAGGAAGGAAGGAAGGAAGAAAGAAAGAAAGAAGAAAGAAAGAAGAAAGAAAGAAAGAAAGAAAGAAAGAAAGAAAGAAAGAAAGAAAGAAAGAAAGAAAGAAAGAAAAGGCAGTAAATTTCAGGCCAATTATTTGGAAAACTAGTTGAGCCCATGTAGCTGGTGACTTCTAACACTTATTGATGTAGATGGTGGGTACATTTAACATAGTATCTGGTAATGGGCCAATATTATGACCAAAGACCATCAAGAGCCATTGAAGACAGGGTTTCAAGAAAAGACAGTTCTATTGATCCCATGTAAAAGTATTACTTTAAAAGTTCTAGGAACTGTGGTTCAGGGCTCTGAAATGTCAATTCTCAAATAAATAACCAAGAGAGAAAACTATGATTACCATCTCAGACTTGTAAAGTCATCCCTTGGGCAGCAAATGGTGTGTTCTCAAAAAAAAGAATGTATTTATTTTGCAAACAGTATTCATAATAAAGTGGAAAGCCCTCTACTGGGGCATAATTTTAGCATTTCCTCAGGGCTCTATCTCTCTGCCTAACATGATATCTCCTGGCATGGAGTTTCCCTTCTACCTTCTGAAATCCCACTGAAATTAGAAGCAGGGCTGTAATGGCATTTTTTAAAATGCATGTTGGTCCCAAGGAGGAAGGTCAGTTAGAGGAGCACTTGTTAAGAGAAAATATTTTGGGAGCATTATTGAAAGTTTCAACTTCCCTCCAAAGTCATCCCCTTCTATCAGAATGCTAAAACTCCTTCCAATGAATATATACTTGACAAGAGTGGTTGCAATACTGTGGAAAAATGCCAAATGATTTTGTAAACATCACACATCATTTTTAGAGCAGATATATTTTTAAGCTCTTTTGATTGGATAAATATACTTCATCAGGCTGAGAAAGTTTCCTGTAATTTCTAATTTTCTGAGTAGTGGTTTAAATTTCAATGCTTTTTCCTACATTTTGTTCTGTTTTTTGTTTTGTTTAATCTACTGATGAGTGAATTATATTGATTGAATTTTTTTAAGATTTCACTTATTTATTTGACAGAGAGAAACACAGCTAGAGAAGGAACACAAGCAGGGGGAGTGAGAGAGGGAGAAGCAGGCCTCTCCACCCCCACCCCCCCACCCAGCAGGAAGCCGGATGCAGGGCTTGATCCTGTGTCTCTGGGATCATGGCCTGAGCAGAAGGCAGTTGCTCAACCAACTGAGCCACCCAGGTGCCCCTATATTTATTGAATTTTTAATGTTAAACCAAACTTTTATTACTAGGATAAATCCTATACACTCGTGATTATTCTTTTTGTATATTTTGGAGTTTGATTTGATGATATTTTCTTTAGCATTTTTGCAGTTTTTGTTAACAATATATATTGACCTATAATTTTCTTTATTTGCAATGTCCTTGCTGGGTTTTGATATCAGGTTAATTTTGGCTCCATTAAGAGATCTGGGAAACATTCACTCCTTTTAAGTTTTCTGAAAAGTATGCATATAATCAGTATTATTTCTACTTTCCATATTTAAGAGAATTCATCACTGGAGTCATTATGGTCTGGAGTTTTTTGTGGAAAGATTTTAAACTATGAATTCATTTTTTTTCAATGAATGGAGAGGTACTTTATCTATTTTTACTTTAGTGAATATTACATTATCTTTTTCTTTTTAAGATTTTATTTATTTGACAGATAGAAACACAGCCAGAGAGGGAATACAAGCAGGGGGAGTGAGAGAGGGAGAAGCAGGCTTACTGTTGAGCAGGAAGCTCGATGTGGGACTCGATCCTGGGTCTCCGGGATCAGGACCTGAGCCGAAGGCAGTCGCTTAACCAACTGAGCCACCCAGGCGTCCCTATTATTTTATCTTTTAAGAAATTTTTCCATTTCTGTAAGTTATTGAAGTTATTGGCATAAAGTTGTTTTACAGTATTCTTATTACCCTTTTAATGTCCTAGAACTATGATGAAGTCATTTTTTTCAGCCCTAATGTCGGGAATTTCTTTTTTTCTTGATTAGTCTAGCTAAAATGTATTACTTTTTTCACAGTTTCAAAAAAACTCACATTTGCTTCCATTAATTCTCTTACTTGTCCATTTTCTATTTTGTGATTTTCCAGTTTTATCTTCACCATTTATTTTCTTCTGCTGTTTTAAATGTAATTTGCTCTATTTTTTGTGTTTAGTAAAAGCCAATATCATTGATTTAAAATTTTTCATTTTTTAACGTACATATTTATGCTATAAATTTCTTTCTGAACATTGACCATTGCTTCAGCTGTAGCCCACAGAATATGATATTTTGTAAAATTCTCACTTTCAATATATTTAAAATATTTTCTAATTCCCCTTGCAATTGTTTTTTGACCCATGGTCTATTTAGTATGGTGATGTTGATTTTTAAATGTTTGGGGTTTCTAACTTGTTAAGACTTGCTTTTGGCCCATCACGTATGGTCTAATTTAGCAGGTGTGCCCCATGCATTCGAAAAGAATGACTTCAGTATATGAGCTCTAGTGAACGGAGTGGCACACGAGGATCAAATAGGTCAAGATGGTGGATAGTGTTGTTCAACCTTCTGTCTTTATTGATTTTCTGTTTACTTGTTTGATGATTTATCAAGGAAGGAGTCACTAAGTCTCCAATTTTAATTGTGGATTTGTCTATTTCTTCTTTAGGGTCTGTCAATTTTACTGCATGTAAGACCCTCTGCTTGAGTCATTTATTTATTTATTTGACAGAGAAAGAGACAGTGAGAGAGGAAACACAAGCAGGGGGAATGGGAGGGTGTGTGTGTGTTTATTTGAAAAGTATTTGAAAAAGTAATTACTTAAATTTTCCAAGTTAAATATATACAATAAATCCACATATTCAAGAAGCTCAATTGGAACCAAACATAATAAACACAAATAAAATCACCAGGGCACATCATAATCAAATTGCCAAAAATGTGTTGGAGAGGAAATATTAGCAGTGCCCGGGGATGGGGGGGGGGAGGACATATTATGCACAGCAGAAGAAGAAAAAGAAGAATAGCCCATTTCTCATCAGAAGCAATTCAAGCCAGAATACAATGGAACATTTTTAATGTACTGACAAACAAAATTTATCAACTTACACTTATATACTTTCAAAACAGAAGTGAAATAAAGATCTTTTAGACAAACAAAAGCTGTAAGACGTCATTATTAGTGGACCTGAAATACAAGAAATGTTAAGAAGTTGCTCAGGCAGTAAGAGAATAATATAGGATGGAATGTGTATTTACATATGAATGAAGAGTGCCAGAATGGTGAATATATGGATAAATATTAAAAAAAATCCCTTCCTTTTAAATATCTCTAAAGTATAATCAACTATTTCAAACAAAACAATAACACTGTACTGTCTGATTTTTGACTCATAAATAAAAACATCACGTATGAACAAATAACACTGGGGTGCCTGGGTGGTTCAGTCATGAAGCCTTTTCCTTAGGCTCAGGTCATGATCCCGAAGTCCTGAGATTGAGCCCCACAACAGTCTTTCTGCTTTCCTCCTGCTTGTGTTCCCTCTCTCATTGTCTCTTTATCTGTCAAATAAATAAATAAAATATTTATGGGGCGCCTGGGTGGTTCAGTTGGTTGAGCAACTGCCTTCGGCTCAGGTCATGATCCCAGAGACCTGGGATCGAGCCCCACATCAGGCTCCCTGCTCGGCAGGAAGCCTGCTTCTCCCTCTCTCACTCCCCCTGCTTGTGTTCCCTCTCTGGCTGTGTTTCTATCTGTCAAATAAACAAAAATCTTTAAAATTAATTAATTAATTAATTAATAATAAATAATGAATAAATAAATAAAATGTTTAAAAACAAAAACAACAATAAAACCATGAGGGGAAAATGGAAACAAAATGCTACGAAGTGCTTATAGTACACATAAACATAAAATGTATATTTTGATGTTGCCAGCATCAATAGTGCCCTACATGTTATTATATGGAATAATTAGTTACTAATATAGGTTTGTATTACAGGGTTTTCAATCTTTACCAAACAAGTAGAAACAAGGACTTACCTTGGAGTAGTCTGTGAGGTTGACTCTGGAATATAGGGAGAACAAACAATGGAATTAAAACAGTGAAACCCTTTAGGACTTTTCTAAATATTGAGACATTTGAAAATTTGCTAATGTTCAAAGACAAAAGGGATCAAGTTTGCCAGAATATTTATTATAAAATGGGATGCTTATCTCTACTTACTATAGAAAAATACAGGATACAAAATCTAGTTTTTGTTTTCCATAACCCTCAGAATTTCCTACTTATTAGCAATGACTTAATTGATGAAACAATATTAAATTTACATATATAACACTTTCCTACGCAAAGTATTAACTCAATTTTAAATACCACAGTTTATCCAATGTGTAGATTGACTCTACTATAACATTTAACTCACAAAAATCCTTACTGGACTTCCTGAATCCTAAGTTACATAATCTTGACATCCACCATTGGGTGGAAGCCTGTCTCTCATGTGCAACTTTGAATAACTTCATTGCTTGCCATTTGGCTCAGCAGGCCAGTCAGCTGCAGAAAAAGCCAGTCATCTTTCCTCTGGTGGCAGAATGTTCCACTGGCCTTGCTCACAGCAGGAGCAGATTGTCACCCAAATGCCATTTATCCCTTTTTAGCAGTTCCTATCACACACTGACATCAGATTCACAATAAAGCTTATTTTATTTCATTTTTATTTTTATTTTTTTCACAATAAAGCTTATTTTAAAACAGCTGTACATTTCAGATAGGACCTTGTCGGCATATTGCCAAAACTTTCTTGACTTAATCATAGCTTAAACACATGTTTAGCGTGGCCAGCATATACAGTTGTATAGTATGAAATGTCCCTTCAGTCCCTAATAGTTCAAGGGTTTACCAACCAATTCCTGATAAATGAGAGTATGACCTAAGTCTGTATTGGAAAGGAACTGGTGATTAACACTAGTACCTGTCTTTGCTTTATTCTTTTTAAAGATTTTATTTATTTATTTGAGAGAGAGAGAGAGAGCACAAGCGGGGGAGTGGCAGAGGAAGAAGGAGAAGCAAGCTCCCCAGTGAGCAGGGAACCCAATGCGGGGCCCAATCCCAGGACCCTGACATCACGACCTGGGGCAAAGGCAGATGCTTAAATGATGGAGCCACCCAGGTGCCCCAATTTTTGTTTTAAAACAAATCGATAGGAATACTCTAAGTCTATCTGGGCAAGTATTCCAGTCCATTAGAATATTTGTGAATAAAGTTAAACGTATAGACTTCATTATCCACTCGTCTGTTGACGGGCACCTTGGCTCTTTCCTCAGTTTGTCCATTGTTTGTAGCATTGCTGCTATGAGTGTTGGGATACATATGGCCCTTCTTTTCCCTACCTCTGTATCTTTGGGGTAAATACCCAGGAGAGCAATTGCAGGGTCATAGGGTAGCTCTATTGTTAATTTTTTAAGGAATATTATGCCTCCATCAGAAAGGATGAATACACAATTTTTGTAACAACATGGACAGGACTGGAGGAGATTATGCTGAGTGAAATAAGCCAAGTAGAGAAAATCAAGTATCAGATGGTTTCACTTACTTGTGGAACATAAGGAGTAACATGGAGGACAGTGGGAGAAAGAAAGTAAATGTGCACTGAGGTAAATCAGCGAGGGAGATGAAGCCTGAGAGACTTGAACTCTGAGAAAAAAGCTAAGAGTTTTGGAAGGGAGGGAGGTGGGGGATGGGCGAGCCTGATGGTAGGTATTGAGGGCATGAATTGCAAAGATCACTGGGTTTGGGGCATAAACAATGAATCTTGAAATACTGAAAAAACAAAATAAATTAGAACTAAAAAATATAGACTTCAATATTTATGCTGCTTTTTAAAATGTTTTCTTTAAAATGTTTTTCTTCCTACATTATTTTCTACAGTTAACAGATTGTGATGAATTTGCATGACATGATTATTTTTAGTTGATACATGAGATCTTAAAGGATAATGTTTGTATTTTTTAGTCCCTACCACCATTTTGTGGTTTTATTTATTTCAATAACAAAATTATTACATATATAAAATGTGCTGAACACTCATGAAATAGTATTTCTGAGACATATGATAGCAGTGTTGTGCTACCTTCATGAGCTCTTTCTCTGTTTCAGCAACAAAATATTAAATAAAGATAATGACCCCACCCATTTCCCAACCCATCTCTTCCTTCTCTCTTTAACTCCCTCACAATTATCATTAGACTTAGGCTGGTGCTTCTAGTTCCCACACATGATTTTATAATTTTATTACATATACATATATCCATAATCATATCTCTTTTATGAACTTGGCTTCAGAGTAAATGTTTCAATAAGATAAAGGGAATATGCAAGATGTTGGTGACACATGATAACTACTTCTTTCTTCTCCCAAACAGAGCTGTTATAGCCATCTTTGGTTTCCACATAAATCACAGGCAAACTTACCTTAAGTAGTTGCAGTCGAATCAGAACTGTGACCTCTACCCTCTGGTTATGAAGTACAGTTCGAAATATTATGCTCCCTAGCAGGCATCTTCCCAGCAAAAAGTGAGCTGCTTTTTGTAGAGAGATGCAGCTGGGATTTTGTCATGGCAAATTATTCATTGAAAATTAGGTACATTTGTGGGGATTTCATTAATAACTTTGGGCAATAGGAAGTAGAAAAACAAATTAAATGATATAAATTGGCCTTGCTATGCATCTAAGGGTTGAGCACAGTTCATGCTCCGTTGTAATCAGCACAACTCAGAGATCAATTAAAGCAACATTTAGGAAAAGAAACTCCAAAAAAGAAAATACACATGAAGTTGTACCTGGTGAGTTACATGTATATGAGAGTGGTGTTACATAACAAAAATTCAACCAGGTAAGTTTTAAAGATCTAGTTGGCTTTACTCATTGGTTCATGAATCTGATAGGGTGCTGTCAAACAAGTAGAGGGGAGCTCCACAAGGCTACAGAAAATAAAAGGTTTTTAAAGGTAGAGAGGGAGCAGAAAAAAAGAAAATTATTATCAAATAGGGGCGCCTGGGTGGCTCAGTTGGTTAAGCGACTGCCTTCGGCTCAGGTCATGAACCTGGAGACCCGGAATCGAGCCCCACATCGGGCTCCCTGCTCAGCGGGAAGCCTGCTTCTCCCTCTCTCACTCCCCCTGCTGTGTTCCCTCTCTGGCTGTGTTTCTCTCTGTCAAATAAATAAAAAAAATCTTTAAAAAAATTATTATCAAATAATCTATTGTTTTAGGCAAGGTTACCCTCCTAAAGGGAATGGAAGGGATCGATTGGTAATTCCCTAGTGCTGAACAGGTAATTCCCACATTGATTGGCTAAAGGTTATCTTTTCGGGAATTATGTAACTGCAGCTGGGTTAGGTATCAAGTTCTGGTTTACTGACCTGGGGTCTTAGCCTAAGTGATGGCATTTTGGCCCTATGGTTTTCTTTTTAACAGTGTCCACACACATTCTGACTCCCCATCTCATCCTTCACTACACCGTACCCTTATCCCCCACACTGGTCCTTAACACACTGTGTTCTACTTCGCCATCAGCCCCTCACCCCAACCATTCATATTCACTTTCACTCAGTGAAAGTTCAGAGAACCAGGAAAGGAAGCCACCAGCCCTCACTCAGCATTACTAGACAATCACTCAACTTCACATGACTCAGTATTTACATATGTGTAGTGTCCCATTTGGGCTACTACAATCTCCATTTCTATTTCTTTAAAGAGAAACTGCTGCTTCATATTTACCATCAGTGAGTTCCCTCCGCTGTGCTCTGAAAGCATTTGCCACATCAGGGCATGGTTATTGGTTCATAATTTTGTGCTCTAATTTTCTACTCTCTATTCCCCTGATGAATGATCAGTATCTTCATCCAGGCTTGTGCATACTTCTAGCATGCGCATGTGCATACAATTTCCCCCAAGGATATAAGCTGCACCTTTAGAGACTTCCACATTAAACAAACAGGGCGCCTGGGTGGCTCAGTGGGTTAAAGCCTCTGCCTTCCGCTCAGATCATGATCCCAGGGTGCTGGGATTGAGGCCCACCTGTTGGGCTCTCTACTCAGTGGGGAGCCTGTTTCCTGCACTCTCTCTGCCTACTTGTGATCTCTCTGTCAAATAAATAAAATCTTAAGAAAAAAAAAAGTTTTAAACAAAAACAAACTTAAAAAAAGAAAATTTTATTTATCTATTTGAGAGAGAGAGCGCGCGCACGCAGGAACAGGAAGGGTAGAAGAAGCAGACTCCCCACTGAGCAGGGATCCAGATATGGGACTTGATCCCAGGGTTCTGGGACCACGACTTGAGCCCAAGGCAGATGCTTAACAGACTGACAGATCCAGGCGCCTGACACTTCCATATTTTTTAAAAAGCCTCCACAATTATATTAAACCTCAGTATTTTTAGACTTACAAATATTCAAAGAATATTTTCATTTACCTATTACATATGAGATATTGCTTGGGCTCTAGAGATGTCACAATGAACAATTTAAAGTTATTGTCAGCAGGTTTCTGTTCTAGCATATGCTTCATTTTCCTTGGTATTAGGTGCTTTAATTGTTGATCTGAAATAATTTCATTCACCACAGTTATGTTAGAGATTCCTTTCTATGAAAATATTAAGAACTCCTTTTTAATAATTTATATCAGAAACAACACAATGAAGAAAGTATTAACTTCATTCAAACTTTATATTTTATAGCCCTAATTGACTTTATTATACATTTAGTAAAGTGGAGAAGCACATATCAAAAACTTATTTGAATTCTGGACATTTTAAATTATATATTATATAACTTCTCATGGTCTAGCAGGGAACATAAGCAGGAATAGTAAATACATTTGAAAATAGAGGAGCATCTGAGGAGCTCAGTCTGTTAAGCATCTGCCTTCAGCCCAGGTCATGATTCTGGCCAGGGCCCTGGTATGGAGCCCTGCATCAGGCTCTTTGCTTAGCGGGGAGTCTGCTTCTACCTCTGCCCCTCTGCAACCCCCACCGCTTGTGCTCTCTCTCTCTCAAATAAATAAAATCTTTAAAAAAAAAATAGACATAGCACTTTCCTCTGGTAACCATTGATTATGAATTGTAGATTTTGCCCCACTCCTACATACAGGCTTCCAGATATGGAATTAATAAGTCACCAGGATGAAAGATACAACACAAGGGATAGTGTAAATGGTACCACACTAGTATTGTATGGTGGAAGATGGCAGCTACCTTTGTGGTGAGCACAGCATAACACAGAGAAGTTGAATCATTCTGTTGTACACCTGAAACTCATGTAACATTGTGTTAGTTATACTCAAATGAAAAAATTAAAAATAGATACATTTAAATATTTTGTTTTTACTATTATAAAAAAACAACTTGCCCCACTCTTACTTCAGAGAAATGTTATAAGACTCAGCAAGTTATGATTGGAGACATTTCAGGTATCCATTCAAAATGAGTGAATGGATAAATAACGGGAATATGAGGTCACACGTGCTACTACCTCTTGGTCTGCCTGCTGCCACCTCCTCACATCCCAGCTCATGAATCCATACAAATTGCACTGCCCTTTGGAGGGAGAGCTTATTTGCCTACAGCTATAATATCAGTATATTAATCTTTTTCTCAGGTAACGAGAACTGGGATAGCTTTTTTGCTTCCAAAGCAGTCAACTTAAATTGTGCCACTTAATCACCTATTTTATAATACTAAAAGACTTTGATTTTATCTTTACATGTGATGCAACTTACTGATGGTTCATTGCAAGGAAGGTAGCACATAAAAAGATATTTATGAGATTTATTGTACAGTATAGATTGTACTTACTCAATTAGAAAAAAATTAGTCTGATATAGAATTTTAAGCTTTCTTTTTTTTTTTTTTTTTTTTTTTTTTTTTTTTTTTTTTTTTTTTTTTTTTTTTTTTTTTTTTTTCTGAAGAGCATAATTTAATTTGAACCCTGAGAGCAGTTACCCATTTTAGTTTCTGTGTTTATAGGCGGTGACCTGCATGCCAAGATCATTCTGCTGATTAAATCACAGAGACTTTCTGCTTTACATGAAGATTCTTCTAGCTTGGAGAGAAAGTTCTGGGTCAGGGGTGACCTAGTTTCTTACTGTAGAATGTGTCGCCTCTAGCAAG